>SRPZ01000030.1:0-179937 GCA_018360255.1 Claviceps maximensis
TTCTATTTTTTATTCTATTTTTTATTCTATTTTTTATTCTATTTTTTATTCTATTTTTTATTCTATTTTTTATTCTATTTTTTATTCTATTTTTTATTCTATTCTATTCTATTTTTTCCCTCTTGTTTTCATTTTCATTTTTTATCTACTTTTTCAATTCCTTATAACAACACACCACTTCATCACAAGACACCCCTAGCCAAGAAAACAATCCTGCATCTCCATCGCTTCACCTCCCGTCTCGAACGACCAGAACCAAACAACACATCCAACAGCACATCTAAATATATCGAAACAATACATCCAAAGCCTCCAAATACCCTAGCATATCCATCCCAATACCCAACAGAAATGAGAAATGCCCACGTCGCGACATGTCGTAATATAACCATGTTCTGCCCCCACCATACCCACCCCCCTGCTCTGAACGCAGCGTCACAATGCAACCCAAACAGCACGCTGCTCCCTACTGTGATTAATGAAAAAAAAAGCGCTTTTGAAAAGTGTTCTAGCCTCCTCTTTTCCTTGAAAAAGAGGCTTTAGCTGCCAATTACCAGTTTTTTTTATTTACCTGCTTCGAAACAATATTTTCCCTTTCCTTTCCTTTCATCGAAGGTTCCTACTTTGACCCCCCCCCCCCCCCCTCTCTATGTGTATATCTATAAGTGCTGTTTACAAGCTCACTAAGTCACCATCATCCTTGGACATGCGCATTTCCTGATATTGTTTCGTTTCCCGCGAAACATCTAAGCCTGGGTTTGAACCATTGTTCATTATCCCTTGACACATCACAACACCTCGAGTGTAGAAGAAAGGAAAATAAAAAGCAAGAGAGAGGGCGAGAGGGGCATAATCATGTCTCCTTGTGCGTCTTTGACGTGCCATGTTCTATTGACTCATAGGTCGTAGACCGATTTAGTGCCTTTGGGCCCTCTTATCACCCTCGAGGTGGATCTCGGCTACCGGATCCGAAGAAACAGTTCCCGCTCCGTCTGCTGGCACGGAAAGCACATCTTGTTTGTTGTCCAACGATGTACTGTGCTCGTGCTCGGGCTCAGAAGGACCAACGGATGCCAGATCTGTGTCTTGTTCCGACATGTCTCGGTCCCGATCGTCACCCGAAGAATTGAATTGGGCATCGTCGCTCCCGCAATCTGCTTCACCAGATCCAGACTCAAGTTTTTCCCCCAGATGGGTGAAGCTCCAGCCCTGAGTCATGTCCAGCGACTTGGACTCCGCGGTCTCGTAATGGCCATCCTCTTCAATGCTACGACGGATGGTATTGCCATTGTACGCGGGAGGCCTGTCCTGGTACTCCTCCTCCTCGTCCTCCTCCTCATCATCATCTAGCCCTGCCAATCTTGTCACAGATGTCCTGACATGATGCGGGCGATCTTTGAAAGACTCGCCCGTCTCGTTGTCCGAGTGCTCAGCGTCATACTTTTCAAACATCTCCCTGAATTTCGGACCACCGAGCGGCCCGCTACTCCTACGACGGTAGAAAAGCAAGTACGCAGCACTAGTGACTACTGACTTCGGGTCCGACACAGCATGCACCAAGGAGTCTATATAACAAGAATATCAACCGTAAGTAAGAAAAAAAAAATAAGGATCGAAATCACGCGGCCAAGATTTATCAAAAAAAACGTACCATTGTAGCTATACCACCTCTCGTCAACAAAATTTTTGGCATATGCCGTGTAATGGCCACCCCCTAGACCACCATAATGGTCATCCACAGCAATCAAGTCGTAGATTTCAGCCTTGCCATCTTCCTTCTGAATGACTCTTGAAGTGAGATCGAGCCCTTGTATTGGAAAGTCAACGAGGACATCCAGCTTGTCGCGACGCCATCCTGAACTGCTGAAGCGCTTGAGATGAGCCACCAGAATGTCGGGGGTCTTCCACAGGTCAAACTTTTTGCTAGCTCTTCGGTGTTCCTTGCATCGAGGACAGTACCACATGTCTTGTTCAGAGAGGACTTCTGCACGCTCAAACTCGTCCAAGCATTCGTCAAGAGTGATGCCACGAGTGCGTCGCGTGACTCGTCGGCTTTGAATGAGTCTCAATGCTGGGTCGGGCAGGGTCTCCAGGTTCATAAACGTCCGGCTTCCCCGTGGCGAATCGGGCTGCTTGGTGGGATTCCCAAAAACAGTATCCCATGCATCCTCGCTCCAATCAACGACGATGCCCTCAAAGAGTCGGATCAGGGGTCCACCATCGGCGACAGCGGGCGGCATAGGCTGGGGAGCTACCGTAAATGGTCGCTGGGCGAATTTATTGGCTGACAATTGCTTCTCGCACCGCTTCACAGCCCTTTTCACATACGCTCTATGGTCTTTGAACTTCTTGCGCCCGTTGGAGCTCAGTTTGCCGGCGTACTTGTTTGGTCGTGCATGAGCAGGAAATTTGACGATCGGCTGTGGGTCCTCTTCGCTTGATTCATCCATCATTCGTGTTTGTGACGACTCTGCTGACGTTCGCCCGTCCTCTCCATCGTCTCCGTCCTCGCCACTCTCTTCAGCCCCAGAGCCCGTACTGTTGTTAGAGCTATCTGGACTTCCTGTACCATCACCATCCTTGACGTTGGGCTGTGCAATTCGGTCGGAAAGCTTGGGTAGACTTCTTTGGTGATCAACGCTGGACCATCCAGTGGGCACAGGACCGTCAGAATCGTTCCTGAAGTAGCACAGCTCAAATAGGTTCTGCAGCTCCGGCTTCAAAAAGGCATCAGGCTTGGTCCATTTAGGGACTCCTTTGTTGAAGTGCTTGAGGATCTTGGCTGTTGTGACTTGTCGGGATGGGCTGATAGTGGGACTATGGTTTTGGTCATGGTGGGTTGATTCTTTCATGGTGATATCAACCATATCATCCTCGCCTTCCACCGACTGGGTAGCAATCTTACTGTCACCCGAAGAATCGGCGTCCGACGAACTCGTGACAACCACTTCGCCGTCAGTACCATCGGACACATCTGACTCCTGCGCATCCTTGAACTTGGACCACGTGGAAAATGTAGCAATCTTTTGCAATATTTTGCGCTGAATGGCGTCATAGCTTGAAGCCTCTTTTCTCGTGAGAGTGATGAAATGCGGCGGAGATACGCCTTCAACCCCACGGCCCGCCGTGTGCGGGATACGATGCAGAACTGGAACCACCATAGTGTCGCATTCCTGCTCGTTCCATTCAGCCGACTCTAGTGGGGTGTCGATGTCCAGCATGGATCGGTGTTTCTTTGGCGATCCCTTGCTGGGCCAGTTGGTGGGAACAGCTTCCAACTCGTGAATCGTGGGTGTGTCCGAGTTTTGAATCTCCTCGGATACATCTTGGCTGTTATCATAGATTTTGAAAAACTTATCCTTGAATTCCTCAGCGCCCATGAGGCGCTCAACCGGCACACCTGTTTTCTCCGAAACGAACTGCTTCAGTGATTCAATTGAGCTGTGTTTCGACAACTCCACGTCGATCCTAACGGGCACGTCATTGAGGGGAAAGAATTTGACGGACCGGGTCCACATATTCTCCAGGGGCAGTGGGAGGGTCAGGTTGTTGAAGGGGTCAAATGTGATGCTAATCTTGCCACACTCGGGGCATTTCAATGTGGACTTGTACAGGCCAGTGAAAAGATCTGCAATGACGGAATCGTCTCGGCGACAGGTAATTTCCCACACCTTGTCAGCCATCTCTTTGATGGCTGCTGGATTGTTAATCATATCGTCAGTGGAGTCCGGCTTTTCAATGTACGGCTTCTTCTTGATCCTGCTAAGATCCTCCTGTAGGGCATCCAGTAGGAATCCCAAGAACTCCTGAGAGTCCTGCTGGCTCCATCCCGAGAATGTAGGGCGACAGCGACCAACAGTCGCCTTGAAGTCTCGTGGACTAACTGAACCGCGATTTTCGTCGTATATTTCATGCAGGAGACTGCCGTAAGCACTTGCTACCCTGCCCTCAAATCCAAGCACGTTTGACTTGTTAATCTCCTTGATATGAGACTCGGTCAAGAAGTACTTGGTGAGCTCTTCGACGCTCCGAACACATTGTAGCGCAGAGTTCATGTAACATGTGTTGCCAAGATTGTGAAGGCCGACTGCGCCAATACTCTTCCCATGGCGCTTCTTCTGCAGGCGACCGCGTGTCATGGGACCGTCAGGCGTTGGACTGCTCCGATTGCTGTTCGTCTTGGAGGAGGATACGCTGGCGGCAAGACGAGACACTCCAGTCTTCTCGGTGGCTTTGAGACGGCCCGTATAGTTACTCACATAAGAATTCCCAATGGCCTCGTCCAGCACCAATGTTTGATCAGTTGTCAGATCATAATGTCGTATGGTAGAATGTCCATTGAATTTGTCGTTGTATGTATGGTCAATGAGCGCCACATTGATTCTCGATTCGCGAACCTGGGAAAAGGATACGGTGTCGACGAGTAGAGTCGGCCAGATGGCACGACTGGCGGCATTGTCTTGGCCTTGTGCTCGTCCAGGGGAGTCTGGGGGTGTGAGGGCAGCCAGATTGTCGACTTCTTGATTTGTCGTCACTTCAACCGTAGCAGGGACGGAAAACAGTCGCACCTTGCGTTCCATGCTGACCCCGGCGAGCGTCTTGATTTCTTTCAAGAAGGTTTGAGAATGTGCAGTCGAGCTTCTGGCCAATAATAGAGGAGGGGGATTTCTAGCCTTAAGGGACTGCTCAATCGGTATGGTGCTGACGTTTGACCAGAGTCGATGAACGTGAAAGACTGGTGGGTGAAGTTCGTAAACGATATTGGCGGGTGCCTGTTTGTTGTCTGCCGTATTGACAGCTGTACGCACGATGGGGGTTTGACCATCTTTAATACCGTACCAGTCCAAGACCAACTTCCATGCATCTTCGGGGAATAGCTCGAACGATTCGAGCCCGAGCCCCGGAACAAGACGCACAAAGTCCTTACCACTCGAGTCTTGGATGACTTCTTGCACAATGTCTGAGTTGTCAACCGGTCCTAGAGGAGGAATCTCCTCAGAGTCTGTTGGCTCAGACTTGGAGCCAGTTCGCAAGGCAAGAGCTTTGTCAAGCCAGGTCCTCGATACCAAATAGGCCACACTACCTTCCTTCAGGGGCGCGTCGGCGAAGGCCTTGAGTAACATTTCAATGATCTTGACTTGTTCCAGTAAGGGAGGGGGTGCTGCACGGGTGCTGTCAGTCACATTTCCAAGTTTCGCAGGTTGTATTTACCGACGACGGCTTTGCCCATCATAGGGTCATCTTACGTTGAGACAAGGGCGCGGCTTGCCCATTCAAAGGAGGAGCATCAACACTCATGGCCCTGGGAAGCTGATCCATCGAGATATTCGACTCCTGACCAGCTTCCAGGCTGCCATCATTGCTGTCAGGACCGTCAGGATCCATGCTGGAAGCTCTTCTTTTCAGTGGTGAGGAAGACCGATGAGGCAGCTCAGAATCGTCGTTCATAATAGCCCTTCTAGAGACAGAAAAGGGCGACTGGCTCCTGCCTGAGATGCCAGCAGAGCCAGTCTCGTCTCCTCCTCTATCGCTCTCGAAAGACAGGTCGACGTAAGGCGAGGCGCAGGGTGAAGAGGCGGCGGATGAAGCGTAGTCGAAGGAGACGAGGGACGACGCGTGGGTTTGCAAGCGCGGAGGCAGGCTCGAAGCGGCTGACAGCGAATCCTGACGTGGGTAGCGGATGGCAGAAGGGTCGAAAGCGAGTCCAGAGCCGACAGAGTCAGCAGAGGAGGAGAGAAGAGGATCGTCGTCGCGCTCGCACGAGGGAAGAACGGAATCGGGAGAGGACGAGCCGAGGCGTCCTAAATCTGGCTTGGTTGAGGGCAGTGGGCGCGCGAGCTTTCTCTTCTTTGAGGAAGACGTCTTGACAGTGAGCTGCGCTGGCAGCTCGGAGACACGGGCGGATGAAGAATCGCGGCGGAGAAATGTTTGGAGAAGAGCGGCAAGAAACGTGATGAGGATGCTTTGCGCATCAGGAACTGAACAACGATGAAAGATCAAATAAAATTCCCAAGTTCTAGTCAGAGCTGCGGAAATGAATCAATGGCGTCCGTTTGGTGCGTCCTGACGGCAGAGCAGGTGGGAACGGGGCAGACGGGAGGAACAACCGTCAACAGGCTGGCGGGCTGGCTACAGCTGACATCAACGCCGAGCGAGTGCTGACTGCTGACTGCTGACTGTTGACTGCTGACTGCTGGACGCTGGACGCTGAGTGCTGAATGTGCCACGGCTGGGCTGGACGGAACGAACGGTCTGGACTCGTCGTCCGCTCAGGTCCGGTCTATTCTGCTCTGCTCTGGTCGGGGCAACGAGAAGGGCAAGAAGCACTGAGCGGCTAGTAGACAAGAAAGGCTCAGCCCCAGACCAGACATGGCAAGAGTTTTTTTTTTTTTTTTTTTTTTTTATCCCCCCGCCCCCCACCCCCCTTCCCCGCTACAGCGCCAGACCAGACGTCTTTGAATGCCATGTGGGCCCCGTGCAGCCATTGAGCCTGCCCGCCATCCATTTATTAAACTCCAACCTGTGTCTGTTTCGACCCGCCATGATCAATCGCCGCGACGTGCAGCTTCCTAGCACGACCCTGCTTTCCTGTCTTTCCTTCTCTCTTTGATTTCTTTCTTTCCTCGTCTGGCAGCCCATGCATGTCCGTCCGCTTTGACTATGAATGATATTCCACCATTAACATGAAACTTGCAAAAACATCAAAAAAGACAAGCACAAGCACCATGTATCCACAAAGCAGCAAAAGTGAATAACACGCGGCGGCAAGCTAAAACAAAGGCAGCCCCCCCCAAGCCGCTACAATAAACGGACTCACGGAGGCATTTGACCCCATCTCATCGAGCGCCCCGGCCGATGAATTGATGGGTCCTCAGTTTCCCTTTTTAACTTCCCACTGGTGCACTCTGCTCATCCGGCTCCCGACGTCATGGACTCGAGTCAGCTCTGCGGCGTCGCTTTTTGCTGCCTGCTTCACGTCACGTCGCGTCGCGTTTACTATTGGAGCGGATGGTCGCTGGGATTGATGAGCCCGGTCCTCTGTTGAATGATGCCGTGTTTGTATTTTTATCTAGCCAGAAAATGCTCTTTGTACTAACCACTATTGTATCTTGTATGGTCTAATCTATCCATTCGCCCATTGTCACTGCCTACCGACCACTTTGATCCAGAAAGAAGAAAGAGAAGAAGAAAAAGGAAAGAAAAAGAAGAAAATGTGTTGCTGAGTCGGATACACGTATTTTGGAAAAAACATTCTCCTCCCTGGCCGGTAATAGCTTAGAAGTCTCTCGAAGCCGAATCCTCCTAGATTTTGATGCCACCACTGGCATGTCGCGAAGATCTATATCAAAATTTCTCCCAAGACAACAGACTTCTCTGTAGGCAAATTCTTGAAATTTTAAAACAACTTTCTCGTACATGTACTTTTACCTTCGTCTAATTCTCTGCGTGAGTTCCAGTTGCTTTGGCTGCTTCAATGTCGACGCCTTTTCCGGGATGAAAAGCCCGTCTATCAGAGTTTTGCGTCCAGTTCTTCGAATTCGCTGATCGGCTTGACTGGTCGGGCACCAGAACTGGCCATGAGACTGGCCTTGAAGTGACGCACGTCGGTGATTTCTTGAGCCGTGTCAACTGCTGACAGGCCGTTGGTCGTTCCATTAGTCGCCTCATTAGTCGTGGCTTGGCTGAGCCCCATCTTCTTCACCGCCTCGATGACATCCTCAAGCTGCTCAGAGGCAATGAGCTTCTCGCTCTCTACGTACTCTCGAAGAAGATCAACACTTTGTCGCTTTTCTTGAGGTACGTCGTTCAACCCAGACTCCTTTAAGAGATTGACAATCTTGGCATCCAGCTCACCGGCACCGCGAGCCTTGAGGTGAACTGAGATGCGAGCGCGAGTGGACGATGATGGGCTAAAGTAAGTGTTGAAAAACTCGACCATCTCGGTCTTGGTGAGGTCCTTGACATGGACAGCGTCTTGCTGGGCTGTTGTTGGTCAAAGGGTTAGTCGTCATCAGTACTTGTAATTCGAGGCTAAAATTTCGCACACAACCCATGACGCATGCAATTGAAAAAATAGAGGGAGAAAGTCGAGAAGAAAAGCGAAGGAAAGAGGGGAGGATGAGAAGGGGGATATGTGGTCATGACGAACCTTGTTCAAAGTCATAATATTCGCTTTCAATTTGAGCACAGTGACGTCCGCATTCCTGGTCAAGATTTCGCAGCTTCTCCAGACGTTTGATAATGAGGGATCGCTTGTGTCCTTCGAGATCGGACTCACTCATCTTCTCCAACAGGGCGCCGAAATCGACCAAGAAGGCCTCGATGCGCCGATCTAGATACTCCGGAGTCTTTTCGCTTTGTATCAGAACGCGAAGGCCGCAGGTGGTCGAAAAGCTACGCATGCCTGAAAAGACAATGTAGCCAAGTTGTTCCTTTGTCCTAAGTTGGTTAAAGGCAGGCTCGTGGATCATCTGGTCGATGAGAAGTGTTTTAGCTCGAAGCTGCCGATCACCCCGATCACCGACGAAGAACCAAGTTTCAATGCAATGGTTGACATCACCAGCATCTTGGAGGTCTTGCTTGTATACGAAATTGGAACCGGGCGGGAGGATGAGAGATCTGATGATAGGCCAGTGCGAGCGCGGCAACGCACGAGGCTTCAATATCGACTCAGCCATATCAGTCAATTTGAGGGCATCACTCTTGTACATGTTGCCATGAACACTGATCTCAATGTGAAATTGAGCCAACATTTGTTTTTGCATTTGACGAACATCCTCCGCCGAAACACTGGCTAGTTCTGCTGCCAGTTCCTCCACAACATAGTCTTGCTCGCCGTTGAGCCACGACATGTATTCTCCGACCTGCCGGTACGACGACTGAAGTCGCCAGTTCTTGTAGCCACGCGTGAGTCGTTCCTGGACGATGAGAAAACGCTCATCCTTGATTTGGAGATCACGGATAGTAACAAGGATTTGCTCTAGCAGAACGGGGAGTTTGTCATTGTATCCAGAAATTTCAAAGCACAGGCCTCGCGAATCCAGACTGACAACATATGAAAGACCCGCAATTTGAGCATCGTAAGAATACTCCTCGAGCGCATCACACACGAGCGAGGTGAAAAGTCTCGCTTTGACGCTGTTTCCAGCGGAAGCAAAGACGATGGGGGTTTTCAAGCTAGCCACGACATTGGCTTTGGGGACCCAAAAGGTATCATCCTTTTTCCACCAAGTGCGAGCCATCTGATCATTGCGCACGACCCGAGGGGCTACAGCAGGCTGGGCGACCTCCCTTTTCTCGACCTCAAGCTTGCTGGGGATAAAGTTGTTCTTGTGAGGCAGATGAAGGTCTGGAAGTCGTTCAGATTTGGACAATTGTATTGCTGCTCGTAGTTCCGTCATGAGCTCCTCGGGAATCCTCTCATAACGGTACTCAGTCCCGTACCATTTCTCTTTCTTGTCCCAATTACCCGGGAAATTGTTGGAGACGATAGTCATCCTGAAGTTGTCGGGCCGCAACTTGTCCAGGGCTCTGGAAATGGCCGAAGCATCGAACTTTCGCAGCCGGCTCTCTCCGCTGAGCAACCACTCACGAGGCAGGGGCTTCTGCATTACAGAGCTGACTCGACTGGTGAAGCGACTCGCTAAGGTCTTTTGTCGAAACTTGAAATCCACGTCAGCCATGCCTTTCTGTTCCTCGAAAATCCATTCCTGCGGAGGTGATTCTCGCAACATCGCGACGTATTGGAAAATGATTTGGACGATTTGTGAATAATGTTTTAAGCCCTGTGGTTCAGCTTTATGTCAATAAAATGCTCTCAAGGCTTTGATGGCAGCGAAAGAGGCAGAAGACAAACCTCCTCAGTCAATCTGATCTGAATCTCGAAAATATTAGGCGTCCCGGAACATATGATAGTTGCGCCGGCAGATAGGCCATTAGCCCAGCCCTTGGTCTTGATATATGACATAATGCTCCCGGGGCCTTCATGGCCTATCAAGTGGCTGATGTACTTGCTCGGCTGAGATTCGTAGAGCATCTCCTCATCAATAAAGGGAAAGATGAGGGTGAGCTCTCTCGAGTCCATGACAGGCTTTGCAAAGCACTGCGTGCCGAGGTCAGTCTGGCGGAATGGCTCCTCATGCTCCCACCTGTTTGGCGGTAGCTTTTTGTTCTCAATAGCCGAGAAGAGCTCGACAACCCACTTCTGCAATACATCCAAAGACTCACGACCGAGAACGACCAACTTCATACGGTTGGCTGAGTAGTGCTTGGCATGGAACTCGATGAACTTTTGGCGAACGTTGATGCCTTGCGATTCGGGAATCGTCTTGAGGACTTCAAGATTGCCTGTGGAGAAGTGGCAATACGGATGCTTGGGATTTGAAAGGGTCTTCTCTAGCTGATGTAAGCGCCACCTGTCGTTCTGCAAGTTCTTCTTGTTCTCCGAGTCGACAGCTCGAAGCTCTCTGTCCAGGGTGCTTGAGAGAAACAATGGCTCAATGAAAAACTGTGCGAAGCGGTCGAGGGCGCCATAGAGCGGGGAGGGGTTCTGATCCGACGGGTTCTCATCGTCGGCAGGCTTGGCTGCCACTTCGAAGTAATAGTTGGTGGAGGTAGAAGCGGTGTAGGCGTTGGAGCTACCTGAATTGGACGACAAATATTGGTTGTATTCATTTTCCACTGGAAACTTCTTAGTGCCCATGAATAGAAGCTGTCATGTCGAAGCAGTCATGGTCGTCAGTCATTGGATACAAACTACAAAAACGGCTCCTCAACATGGTGGTAGTGAAAATGGCATTGGGCAGTACATTGTGGAACCCGGATGGGTAGGCAGGTCAACTTACATGCTCGACGGCGTGGGCCATGCCAGGCATGCCGTCTTCGTCGCTGAAATTTCCCACTTTGACGTCGAGGGCGGCACTGGCCTTGTCAGTCTCGGGATCATGGACCAGCAATGCTTCCAGATCGTTCTCCAGGCGGATGACGCGGTAGTCGCGATCATCAATGGACGGTTGTTCAAGGGAATCGGTCAGGAGCACGACCGGCGCATGACGGCCGGTCTCCATGTCCGAGAGCTGCGCGGATGGCATGGCGTAGGTGGAATCGAGCGCCGGGCACAGAATAGGAGGAAGAGAGAGGTAGGAGGAAGAGGGAGAGCCGAAGACAAGGTGCTGGCAGGCTGGCGGTGGGAGGGAATGGAAAGACTTTGGACGTTGAACTTTGAGGTCGAGTCTGCCCTGGGTGATCAGTGATCACGCTTGGCCGGTCCGTCGAAAGCTGGCTGGCTGACTGGCTGCCAGGTCTGACTGTGAGGTTGTGGGTCGCGGCCGGGGGGGCCAGCGGGCAGCGGGCAGTGGGCGGCGGGCGATCTGGTACGTCTGGTGTTGGCACTGGTATGTTTCGTCCGGCTAGCTGGCGGCTTTGCGCCGGGAGGGGGGGATACTTGTCTGCCCGGTCGGTACATGTACACCCACTGTACATGCATGTGCTGCTCTGGAGGTCTGGCGTCTGGAGGTCTGTGCAAACAAGGTAGGTACCCAGTAATTGAGAGCTCTACAGGGCAGGCGGGCGGGCGGGCAATGGATTAGTCTGGTCTTATATAAGACGGAGAGGCGGGCATCCCCAGGCGCAGTGGCGGTGCGCGTGGATGTGGACGTTGTTGATGATGCCTTGTCCGCGATGTGTCTTGTCCGTGTGTCTTGTCCGATGTGTCTTGTCCGATGTGTCTTGTCCGATGTGTCTTGTCCAATGTGTCTCGTCCGCGATGTGTCTTATCCAATAGAACCTTATTCTTTTCGGCGATATCATTGATTTACATGGCCTGTACCATGAAATTTCAATATTCACCATGTCATGTTCAATGTCCAACACTTTGATGCGCCACGCAGCCAGATAAGGACAGACGCTTGCATGGAGTCATGGCCTTGTGGCCCAGGCTGGATGGATTGCGCACCGATGGAGCGGTGACCTCGGCGTCGCCAGCCAGGTCCCACCAGATGCGAAAACGGCTCTGCGTCGCCCTCAATTCCGCAACCATCACCATCCGTCTTGCGTCTTGCGTCCTGCGTCTTGCGTCCTCACGCCGCATGTGGCACAGTTTCACCTTTCAGCGCAAAACGTGCGACTCGGTTCAGTGTTTGCCTCTGCAAAAACCCAACAATTGTTCCACATGCGACTTGCTGTACATACATGAAGTAGGCAAGTACCTACTAGGCTTCTTTCTGTGATATCTCTCGACTCAACCATCAAGTTGGCTGAACAAAATGCAACAATGCGCCACCAGGCAGTCAATAGCAACATCCTTGATCCTCGCTTGCCCCGGACCGACCCAACAACTACCTGTCTACCTACACAGGAGGTACCTTAGTCAGTCATTTCCTCATGTGTATAACTAGGTAGTTATACACATGAGGAAATGACCGACTCAACTAACTATCTGGTTCTTCCAATGTTCCATCTCGACTTCCATCTCACAATCCTCGGCCACCCGGTCCGCTTTGCATCTAAGCCCCTTTCCGTCTCAACAGCGAGGCCGAGATGCAACTGCCCCTCCACTCACAAAACCTTTCTGTGAGTCCATTTTTTTCCTTTTTTCCCCGGACAAGCTGCCCATCACCAAATACCGCATGCTGGGAGGCCACTTGGAGGTCAGGCGTGTTCCATCACCGTCGGTCGGCACTGGGCACTGGGCACTGGACAGCAACATCAAGGCAATCAGCTTTGTTGGTGCCCATGTCATGGTCACGACGCCTGCACACCGCAAACTCGCAAACTACCCTGATGGCTTGTCCGGAACGTACATCCGCTCTTGTCCAGCCGTCATTGGACGCGGATGCGAATGACATGTAGCGAGAAACCTCATGACTTGCCAAAGAATAATATTGCATTGCCAGGTCTGGTCTGGACCCCCCCCGAAGGTCCTGTCTCTCCGCCTCATCGTGAAGTGCCACCGAGTGACCGATCCAAACGAGCAAGTCGTGTTTTTTTTTTAAATTGCTCCAAGTTTTAGTCTCTGCTATTCGTTTAGTCTCGACAGTCCTGAGATTGGGATTTTGAAAGAGGAAAGGAATAAAAGAAAAGGAATAAAACGGCAGAAAAGAAAAGAAAACTTACCATTCTTCTTTTTGCCCCCCTGTTTTCCAGACAATCTGTCTCATATCACACATGATGTACATGTGCGCTTGCTTTTCCGGCCTCTTCGCGGTTCGTATACATGTGAATCACTTGATTCATGACCCTCTCTCCCCGTCGCAGAGCTCATTTGTTACATTCTGTTTCATGCAAAGCTCGTGATTCTTCCTCTCATCATCACCTCGTTTCTTCCCTCAAGTTTGAAGTGCACACGCCGGTGCAGCCTTGACGGGAGAGCCACCCTCGCCATTCGGAGCCGCCCCGGGATCTGACTTCCGTCTTGGCAGCGAATAAACTCACAGGTGTATGCATGCGCATGTGTACGTACATGCCCAGATTTACGCCGTGTCTCAAGTGCTGCGCCCAAAAAGGAGATCTAGAGCCCGGTACTTGGCTACTCTTGTTTTATCTCCGCACAGGGGTATCTCGTCGACTACCAACCACCCTGAGAGGTCTGGTGCCATGTACACACTAGCTCCCCTCCGCCAAACCGCCGACACCAACAAAAGCCTCAACTGCAAGCAAGTCCCCTGTGAGCTGATTCTATACTTCACTGGCAGGCAAAAGAGCTCGCACGAGACGAAAAGATAATAGTACACGAATATCCTGTATCATGAATGTCAAACCCCTATCCACCCAGTCAACGCGTCCTTTTCCTCAAAAAGGTCATTTGCTCGATGGAAACCGTCACAGTTGAGTCTGAGAAACCTCTTTGTCACACGACACACGTAGTACCGCCGTCTTCAACACCCATGGATCACGAGAAAACCTTGAATTAGATCCGAGCGCATCCTCTGGGAGAAAAAAAAACATTCTTCCTTCAGCGAAACGGCGCAACAAGATTCGTTAATGTCTGTTGTCATGGCACAACGCGGATTGTGCATCCCCCAGGATATAAAACGCCATCAGCACATCGCTCCTGGTTTGCTTGCTTCATCGTCTTTCTGCGTTGCATCACACCACACCGCCCTTTGTTTGCTGCGACGCGCAAATCGTCGAGAAGGACACTGTCAAGATGGGACCTCTGCCGAGCTACGGACTGCTGTCAGACTGCAAGTAGTCCATTGATATGCTGTCTTTCGCTCTTTTGCCATCTAGAGTTCCCATAATGGCATGCTCTCTTCTTACTCCACATTTGCGACAGCTACGTCCGGGAGAAGCAGAATTCAACTTGATTTCTAAATATTGTTCGTTTCACAGAATTATTATATTGCAATTATCTAGAGAGGTTTTTTGCGGCCAAGTCATTCAGAAAATGCTCGTCGTCTTGAATGTGTTGTGCTCAAGTCACTTGTTTGATCAAGTGAGTCGCATACATCAGCATGACGCCTGCTCAACAAGAGCAGACTCGGTGGTCGCAGCTGTTTTATTTGCGGCATTGAAGTCCTATGGTAATGGTTTTGAAAGCTCGCTGCTAGACCGTAAAGACGGCCGCTGAACTCTCGTTGCGGAGCATCAAATCAGGTCTTTGCAGTACTTACAATGCTTGCTCATGCTCCTCAATCACTGTGTCCATCATGAGCGTCGTGAACAAGTGGTGTAGTTCGAGGACACCTCGGTGGGACTGGGGCATCTGCTCGAGTCAGGCGAGCAGCATCAAAGTAGCACTCTCGGCCTTTCGCTCTGACTCTGCATCATGCCGAAGACTCATCAAGGCATAGGTCACGTTGACACGAACTCGTGGCTCAGCCAGAAATCATGACGGCCGATCCCATAATGGGTTTTCCATGGCTTCGCAGCTTGTGTAACAACAACGACAGTAAGCAACTCGCTGGGGTAAGCCCTACTTGAGCAGATCTCAAGGGCACAAGATGAATCATCATCAAGACTAACACCAAGTTTCAGCTCATGACTTCCCGCGACCACTCCTGGTCGAGCAGTCTGATGCTTTGTGACCAATTTGCTGGCAGTTGTAACACTTCATGTCTTTGGTATTAGGCGAACTTTGAGCCCCATATTGCCCGTCCCCTCCCGAAGAGATTGATGTAAGATTGTTCAGACGGATGTCCTTCTTCTTTCGCTTTTCTCGAAATTCTTTGGCCCTAGTCAATTCCTTATCATTTCTTGGCCGAGATTGCGAGCGCGATCGAGGGAAACGATCCATTGCGTTCGATTTGGCATCGGAAGGTCTGTTCTTGCGCTTGTGAAAGCTATCGTCATCATCTTTGGAGCTGGAACTTGACTCGTCTTTGGAGCCGGATGCTTCTTTTCCTTTTGCCTTCTTTTTTTTAACCGTTAGTACTATACGACTTCTTTCGACGGGTATGAAGAGTCTGAAAGCTTACGGCTCCATCCTGCTTCAGAGACTTGGTAGACGTTCTTCCTGTAGCGGGACCGTCCTCCTCGTCGTCGTCCGAGTCGATTTCGCCGTAGCCTACGTAGACAACGTTCAACGGATGCGATTGCTTTTGAGTCTTGGCCTCGTCAACTTTCATTTTGAGGACCCAATGTGTATCGCCGGCAGAGTGTCTCTCTAAAGCGGCTTGGCGCGTAGCCTCCTGGTCGTTTAATGCTGCTTGAATTAGGGCTTGGTCGATATTGGGATCGATTCGACCTGGCGCTGGAGACTGGTCCAATTTTCTTTTTTTTGCAGATGGGGCGTTGGAGTCGGGCGACCCGGCAGACGAAGCTGATGCTACGGCGCGCTGCATAAACTTCATCGTCAGAAGCCTCGACGACACGCCTTTGGGTGTTTCTGGCGCCATGATGAATTTGAAGTAAATTTTAACTGATGCAAGTTTTGGGGAGCTTGCTCCGAAATGAAAATAAAAGAAATAAAAGAAAATAAAGACCAAAAACACATGCGCCGTGAAAAAAACAAAGCCAAGCTCGTCAACATCCGCGGTACGAAAAATCTTGGTGTATTGAGATATTGTCAATTTCAGAAAGTTTTATGGGGCACCACTTGTTCTTGTTTTCGGATAGCATCCGGAAGAAAGTTGTTCCGGATGCTGGTCACTTCTGGACAGGCATCACCCTCACTTCACGATGAGAGGTCCTATCTGTGCAGTGGGTTTCAAGCCGACGATATCGTTGACAACTAAGGTGCGGCAACATGGCGACCTCGCAGTTCAGATCCTCCAGCATTCTGGCGCGCCGTCTGAGTGTCTCTCGACGTGCATTCACAACCACCTCGCGTCATTTCGAGGCAGCGGTGCCCGCCAATTCCCGAACGGAAACCTCTCCTGTGCCTAGAGGAGATGCGCAGACCAATCCAATCGGACAGGCGCCGAACCGAGCAGATGTCTGGTCCCGATCCCAGAAACCCAGATCAACAGCCATGACTGGTCCTCGATTTGAGCAGACTGACTTCGATCTCCAGGTGAATACTTGCCCATTGACACGTTCTTTTCGAACAACACTGACCACCGCTAGCCTCAACCACTATCTGCAATGGATATGATACACAAAGAGCCCGTTCGATGGACACATGATCGCATAGTCGCGTGCGACGGAGGTGGCGGTCCTGCCGGTCATCCACGAATCTTCATCAATACTGACAAGCCTGAAATCGCAACTTGCAACTACTGTGGCGTCCCCTACGTATGCTTCACATTGCTCGAATCTGGCCTCGTTTCTTGTATCGAGTTACTAACAACTTTCTCAGGCCAATGAGCACCACCGAAAGCATCTGGAAGCTCTACCTCAGACATCGTATCCCTTGTCATGATTTTCCCACGCACTCTACCTTTAGACGAACCGGAAGACCTGATTTAAACATGAAGAGAACACGGATAAATCAGACAGCTTCTGGGACAAGTTGTCTTTGCTGCGCTTTGTGCTGTAGGGCATAGTTCTGTGTACATTCTTTTTTTGGTGGACTAGCTGCTCCGTGTAATTGAAGCTTAAGACACTTGGGCTCAACCGCATGCTGTGTTTTTTTCTTTTGAATTATCCGTGATAGAATTTTCGATGAGTGAACTCCTGCTCTGAGGGAAAAGAAAGCGCCTGGGTGGAAACAAAAAGAAGACAACATCCCGCCTGAATTGCTGATGCGGGTCTCATTAGGTTTGCAAAATCTCATTTGTGCAGTCTTTGTTATGCCTCGTTCAACCCTGGACGTCGATTTGAAAGTCACGAGCTTGCTCCCGTAGGTCTAGAGGCAGAATGAAAAATATTAAGTAAAGATAAATGAAACAGTTTGAAGAATCTCATTGTTAGCATGTCAGATTATATCTTCAAGCCAATGGGAAGATATATTTAGAAATTTGCTAATCGTATTCGCCAGCGCACATGTGCCAAGATGGAGTGTCGCGATATGCAGAGCAACTTCCCCAATCATTCCCCAACCTCATCAGATCCCAGCCCCACCTATCGTCATCCATCCCACCACCCAGGAGCTTCAAATAGCAAGAAATGTCTCCTCAGTCTTCCCATCGTCTCTCCTCCAGCACAACTATCGCTCTCCTTTTCCTTCTCTTTGTCGCCTTCTTTCCTGGACTGTTCCACAGCATCTGGACTCTGCCCTTCAGTATATTCCACGTCTTTCGGTCGTCCCCCGAGGGATATACCAGCACCGGCACAATGACTTGGTTTCAGAAACAAGTCGCTCTGCCAGCCAAGTCCCGCGGATCATATCTCGTTACTGACCATATTGTCGCGTCTCTCCCTGAGATTCGTGACTACAAGGTCGGGCTTCTGAATCTTTTTGTGCAACATACGAGCTGTGCCCTGAGCTTGAATGAGAACTGTATGTGATGAAAGACTCAACTTCTATTACTGGGTTCATTTTTATAGATACATATGTGCCACCAATTCCTGATTTACTTCTACCTGTATTGTATCACTCCTCTGCGTTTTGTACGTTTGAATTACTGTCAAGCTAAACAGGTTCCAGGGGATGAGGATGTGAGAGCGGACATGAGTGATGCGTTGGACCGAATCGCCCCGGCGGAAGGGCCCAAGGGCGAGGCTTTATATCGTCACGAGTAAGATTTTGACTGTTCCGTTCTGTTTTGAAGAGCTTGCTGAATGGAATATTGGTTTGCAGTGCGGAAGGTCCCGATGACATGCCTGTAAGTGGAAGCTTGCTGCTGCTACTTTCTTCTTTTATTCTTTTCTTTTCGCAAATGCAACGTAATTTCTTGAGTTGACCTCTGTTGTTAGGCTCATATTAAATCAGCTCTCATCGGAGCCAGTGTCACCATTCCAATCAAAGATGGAAAGCTTGTGCGTAGATTCTATTGCATGTTTTGAAGCCATTATTGAGCTGACATATCTGTATCATCCAGGCTACGGGGACCTGGCAAGGGATATGGTATCTTGAGTTCAGAACCAGCAAACACCAGCGCCGTCTTATGGCAACTATTCAGGGCGAAAAAGTATGAGAGACGTCTGCAGGAATGAAGTGAATAAAAATGTGCCATACCAAACCAGGTCACGGCGAAGTCTTGAGAGATTTTGTGTTTAATGTCATATGTATGTCCGCCATTTGCGCCAAACACCATCGCATTGCGTCTTTGTTTATACCAATCTGGCCCGAGTAATCGTTATAGTGTCCCATTTCCCTCCTTCATATCCGTATCATCTCCAGCCAAGACCTTTGTCTTGGGCACGTATCCTTCTGGCGATCCGACACCAGGTGTCATGGCCACCACTTCACCATCCTCGTTTACGAATTCGAAGTTATAGCGGCTGAGAAGATGCGGAATGGCTGAAAGCTGTGGTCCATAGCGGGCCGTGTTGTCATAAAGTTCGAAGAGAGGAACGGCTAGCAGCTTCATGTTCTTCGGCACACTCAAGACTTCTGCAGAAAAAAAAAGAGCAAGGCACCATTAGTGACGAACGAGTTCAGCATCGAATGAGAGAGAAGAGGCTTTTTATAAACTTACTCGTTTTAGGTAATTGAATGAAATATAGCTTCTTGCACTCCTTGGGCCTTGTGACATGTGCTGGAATAAAGGGATACATAAAGGTCTCAAAGTTGGGCCTCCACCACTGAGCCAGACACTCGCCGATTTGCCAATCTCCAGCTGCCTCGCCTTCGCTTATGCGACCAACGGGAGCAAGTCTCTCATCAAGTCTCAGCTTGAAACCCTCTTCTTCTTCATCCTCAGGCCGGAGGTAGTCGCCAGGAAGCTTGAAAAATGCATTTGCGATTTGGAGCATCAGAATGTGCGGGTGATTGTGTTCGTGACAAACGAGGATGCCCTCACAAGTGCGACGCATGCCATGGTCGGTAAAATGCTCCTCGAGGCGTTTCAGGCGGGCAATGACGGACGGATCTTCTTCGGGCTGCGTTTCCTTGACGCCAAATGTGTAGTTTGAGAGCGGGTAGAGAGTGACTTTGGCGGGTTGCTTGGAATTGAAATCCAAAGGAACTGTGGGTGGCTGAGCAGATTGCAGCGCCGACGGAGGTATCGTGGACATGTCGTCGGAGGTAGACGGGTAGGGAACCTCTAGCTAGCGGGAAGGTGGGCTCCAAGTTGGGCTGGGCCGGTGGATGTCACGCCTGCTCAGCGAGTGGTGAAGATAGCAAGCTTGGTATATCGACGACAGCGTGGTGTTTTCGCGCCAAGCTCGAACAAGCTCTTCGAGTTGAATCGCGTAGCAATGCCGGTGACTCAAGTTGGCAGCAGAGTGCTCGCTGTCTGTGCACAACGTTGGTCTGTCTCCAGGCAAAGCAAGCGCACCTACTGGGCAGGCGGTGTGGAGGCTTGTCGTGCTCTAGGAGGCAGGTAGGTACTCAGTGTTCCATTCAATACTGTATGCCCGTGGCCCGTGGGCACATTTTATTCTTACATTGTATTGGCATTTCAATCGCGAATTATTCAAAGACGACCCAGCGCTTCTCTCCGTCACCCAATTGTCTACATGTGCTCTGATTCTACGACTAGATCTTCTTCTCGTTGCTGTCAATACTCGATCAAAATTGCATTTCAGCGCGGCATGTGATGTATATACATCGATTGCAAGATTAACGTGTCGATATGAGAAGTCCAACCCCTTCATTCTGGGTAGGGAAGTTGTTTGTGTGTGAGAAAATACGTTGACATTTCGTCTACATGAAGCCGTTTTTTTTTTGTCCTGTTGACTTCAAGAAAATGTCGGCTTCCGCTTTTTGGGCAAGCCGCGTTGCGCGTTGTTGTCCATGTACCGACATACCTGAATATCAATGTATGATACATACATACGGTTGCAGGAGCTTGGAGACATGGCACTCCATCGTGCTCTTGTGAAAGACGGCAGGTGGCATTGCAGGTTTATTTGTCTATTTCTGGACAGAGCTGCGTCTCGTGCATCTCGTGCATCTCTTGCATTTCGTGCGTCTCGTGCATTTCGTGCATTTCGCATACTCCCATGCACGGCACGGAGTGCATAGGCTCTCACGATCTGTATTCCCTGATCAAACGTGCACGTGGTTCATCCGATCAGTCGACGGCCACTGCATTGACGCAGGCGTCACATGGTCTGACGAGACTTTTCTGAAGCGAGACCTCATAGATTGCGCGGATGTGGAGATGAAGTCAGATAGATGTGCCTGTTTTCCGTATTTCCAGAGTGGAACGGCCTGCACTGGCCAACAAGGCCGCAGCCAAAACAATACAACACGCCGTCGTGAGTACTCTGGTCTGGTGGGCTGGTAGGACTCAGGAGCTGCATGGCGGCAAGGCATGCTTCTTAGCGTTGCTATCTGTGCGGAAAAGGGGAACCGGTGAACCATGCACGGTCCATGCAGGCAGCAACCAGACCCGGCGAGGCTCGCCGACACACACACACACACACACCACACGATGGAGGAGGAATTGAGGGAAGAGGGGGGATTTTGTGTGCGGATGCTAGCATGCCACTGACGTGGGTAAGGCTGACCTCCCAGACCTCTCAGTGCCACCCACTGCCACTGCCACTGCCACTGCCACTGTCCCGGTCCGCCTGGTCGAGAAATTCCGGGGCAACAGGCCTTGTCCGCATCTTCCTCCGGGACTAGGCGTCTGAAATCTGGAACTTTGTGCACTTCTTGCAGGAGTGCACTGCTTGTGCCGTCTGCCATGGTTCTTGTGCAATTCACAATTCACGGCCTGAGTAGAACCCACCACCCGCTCTCCCCCAGATACTTGTCTAGTGCACACCAGACTGTCCAGATGCCCATATAGCCAACTTCTACCGAGCAAGCAAGTGCGAACCTACTCCGCCACCTTCCGTCTCCGGAAACCGCTGGTCCTTCCACGAGAGCCCCCCCCCCCCACGCGAGCACTGAACGAAAAAGCGTTGATTCCGGTCCTGTGCGTCTTCGTGCTGCCGACCTTCTTTCTGTTCATGAATCCCCGGTCAAGCTTCTTAACTGTCTGGTCTCTATAGATTTGCCAGCGTCGATTGTTCAAGACCGACGGACCAGCGTCCTCGTTCTATCCACCACCCTGCACCTGCTTTCCTGGTCCTCAGCTGTTGCTCTATGCAGGCAAACAAAACACGCCACCAATATGCTCACTGAGGACACCAATCGCGGTGTGCACCAAGTGCCTTATGCCGAGCAGGCTCTCGTGCGATCTTCAGAACAGGATCCCTCCGTTTCCTTCGTTTTCAATCCGAGCTTAAAATCCGCAGACGACACCAGATCATCAATATCCTCGGATAAGAGCGACTCAAAACCCCCGAGAAGTGCCATGCGGCGAACATCCAGTATTTCCAAGCTTCCACAGAGCCCGAGGCGGGTTCGATTCGATTTCTTGGGGGAAGAAGTGCTTCCAACCTCGTCTCCCCAGCATACGGCCTTCATTGCCGACCGTATATCGTCACCAGAACCTACAGATCATGAAGCGTCTTTTACTTCCAACCTTGCGAGCGATCCTGGGGAGGATGAAGAAGAAACGCCACCACGCAAAGTCTCATCCTCTGACGCCCTGCGTGCTCTGTCAAGAGCGCCATTGGATGAAGATGGAACTGTGTGGACAGTCGTCAACTCTGATTCAGAAGACTCCGCCACTGATGAGGTCAAGCTGACGCAAAGTGATCAACCGGAGATACCGAATGCCTGGCCAAACACCAGCGCTGCTCTCACATCAGCTGGATTCGAAGTAGAAACGAACACCTTGAGAACCCCATCGGGCTCCAATACTACTATTCCCAATACCGTGGCACTCAGCTTGAATATGCCCGAAGATGATTCCACTGACGATGAGGACATGCTCTCAATGGCCAAGCATAAATCACCACCCCCATCATCATCATCTTGCCCGTCCAAAACGCCAGTTCTGCGAGCCTTCCCCAATTCTGAAGCGAAAGTTGTCTTGTCCGCAGCTGGTGAAGAAATTACAGGACCATCTACTACTAAGCAGACAGATATGGCTCGTGGCGAGAGCATATCGCACGAATGTTCCGCATCATATGAGAAAGAAGAGGATATGTTCTACTTCGAAGAGGATGGTCTGGAGTTGATAAGAGGCGCATCCAAAACCGGGCCTGAAGAGAAAAAAGAAGAGGAAGAGGAAGAGGAAGAGGAAGAGGAAGAGGAAGAGGAACATTCAGATGACGAAAATGATACAGAAGCTACGATGCCGACAAGTCTTTACGCAACATCACCAGCAATCGACATCCCCCGGCCCAAGAAGACAGTCGAGGCAGAACCGATCGAGTCGTCAATGTCTTCAAAACTCAAATTCAATTCGGATAATATTGGCTCATACAAAGGTCGGCCGCTCATGATTTCGGTCTTGCGAAATCCCGAAATTTTGGACGAGATTGATTCTTTAGTGCCTCTTGAACCCGTGATGGGAAAATCTCTAGACGAAAGATTAGCCAGCGCGAGGAGCTTCAGTGAGCGTCTCGTTTTAGAGGATATAATGGAGGCTGCGAAAGGAAGATTGAAAAAATCAGGACTACGGCAGCTGTAAACGTTTTATTGAGTGCACGAAGTCCGGCGTTTTATCTCTCTGAACGCACTTTTTCTCTCTGCATCTACCTTTCTTTTGTCCTTTTTTGTCCTTTTTACTCCTTTTTACGATGATGGATATCACGTTCACGTTTTCTTTGCGTTCTGTCGAGAACAAGGGATTAATTCACGGAAATATATGGGATTCGAGCGGCATTGATGAGGCGTTGTCGTTTGTTCACTAGGATGGAGTTTTCGAAATAATATAGGTAAGGGCAACCATTGGCCAGTTTCGTTGGCCCAAGGATTGATTTCTGAAGGACCATGTAGAGTCCAGGTATGGTTGGTATTTTCATGGTTTATGAAGCAGCGATACGCGCCGAGCGGTCTTTTTCCTTGGACCCAAAAGAGCAGGCCCAGAGGACTTGTAGGGGCGTTGAATGAGGATAATTATTGCTACGAAAACCCATTATTAGGGTCAATGTAATGGTTCTTTTTATTACTTTTGATCACACACTCAACTAAAGCAGTCCATGTCTTGTTATAACGAATAGCGACTGGAAGTATATAAAATCGCGCATCGCTGCAACGAGGTTGTCCATTCAGCGACGGTGCCCAGTCAGGCGTTGTGGAGAGAACAGACACTGGGTGGGCTCCACTGGCCCTGTCGAGTCTGGTCAGCTGCACATGACAGCATCCACCTCGGCAGTGATATGGACCTTGGACCTTGCCACCAAGACAATTCTTCTTGTTGCAAGTTGACGGCAGCACGCGTCATACCCCCCCCCCCCTCTCATACAATTGAAGTTTTAGCGTATCAAGAACGGCGCTCGCAATGGGTGGCCTCAACTTGGAAGTTTTCAAGGTACGCGGAAGGTTTTTTTTTGTCTATTCGTCTGTTTCTCTTTCTTTAAAATTTTCGAATATGTCATTTTTATCTTTTCCTCGTTAGAAAATAAACTCGTGCTTACTTATTAAAAAAAAAAGTTTGGCATGTATGTCATGTTCCCCATCGGCATCATGTACTATTTCGGCACAAATCTCGACAATCGATTCTCTGTACAGGGGTTCTGGCCCAGGCCCGAAGAATGTAACTCGTTGCCTCGCGATCGAGAGGAAATCAAGGCCGAGTACGAGCGTATCGTGGCGCGACAGAGGTTTCGTCAGGCGCAGTTGCGGGAGGATCAGCGGCAGCGAGATCTTTCCGAGGGTAATCAGAGGTGATGAGGGCTCGGCAGGGAGGGGACATGGGGTCGACTTTCTGCGTTTTGGAAGAAGGAGGACTCTGTTCAACAAGTTTCATTCGAGCATGGTTTATGGTGTACGATTAATCAAAAGGTGGCTTTTTTTTTCGCATAATGTCCTTGCACAATATGTTGTCAATGATGGATGCATGAGAATACAACTTTCTCTTGTGGTGTTTGCCCGGCAAACAAAAAGAGATGTCTCTCCTCTGTGTTGGGTTATTCTTCTATCTCTCTTTTTACTCGACCCGCAAAGAGTTCTATTGGTGACAAAAATTCGTATCTTTTGCATCGGGGACAATCATTTATCATTCATCTATGTGTCTCTCTATTGACTCCCATTCCTCCTCGGTAATGTCTCCTCGCCGCACGTTGGCGAAAAGAGCCTTGACCTCAGGGTATTCTCTGAGCCCACCAAACAAGGCATGAAGATTGTCCATAGATTGCGTAGAGTCCAAAGCAACCTTGGTGTCTTCATTTGCGGCCCAAACGATGTCTGATTCCTCCACCTCAAGCGCGAATCGCTTCGACAAGGCCTCTGTGACGGCAATTGCTTGTGGAGGCTGTGTCCACACCAGAAACCGGCCTTCATCCAAAGCCTCCACATCTTCTGTCCCATCATGTTCAATGGCTTCTTCCAGCAAATCTGACAACGTCAGCCCTTCATCTTGACTTTTCAACACGATCCTTCCTCGGCGAGAGAAATAAAACGCCGTGGAGCCGACCACGCCGCCGGCTTTTCGAACCACTAATTTGAGGTCCTGTAACGTGCGCGTTTTGCTATCGGTCTCGATGTCGGCAATGAGTGCGATATTGGGCGGCATGAGGACTTCGAGAGTCATGGATTCTAGCTGGCCACCTGTGGCAGAACGGCCTTGACCACGTGCAATGGCCGCTTCAACAAGTGCCTTTGGAACGCTGGCTGCTCAGGAGAAGTTTTTTTCTTTAGTCATGTGCCGTCCTAGTAGCTGGGACATTTTATCTGGAGGGTTTTTTTTTTGTTTTTTTTATCGCGTACCTTTTGTCGCGGCTGATATAGCGTTTGCCAACTGAGGATTGAATTTGACATCTTCGCCATACACTTCGGATGGGGTGGGCTCAGTTAGTGTCTGACTGGAGGGAGAAAGGTGTTGCCTGGCTCGAAAATGATAAACACAACGACATTACAAACTTCGTGAGTACATGGCAATGAGCTTAGTAAAAGCAAGTCTCTCCGACATCTTCTTCTTGTCTGTAACAGCTTTGATGTGTTTCGTCTTGGACCACTTGTTGTGTCCGGCCAGTGACATGCGCGTCGTGGCAAATGTTCGCAGACATTGTTGGCAGATGGACTGCCTCATGGCAGCGCCAGCCATCTTGAAGAACAAGCTCCCGGAAGCTAGAGGAGAGTTGATCTTGGCCACGGCCGTGGTCATGACGATGGCAGGTTGAGGCTCGCGGATGTTGACCAGTAGTAGAATTCCATTGAATGCCGTCGGGTTATCACTTTGACTTTAAAGTACCTAAGTAGGTAGGTGGATTAGGAGACATGTGCATGAAAGCCTCAAGCTCTGAGGAAATTGGGCTGTCAGTCAATTGAAGCCCCCCACAATGAACTGGTAGTACCGTTGATTGGTCGCATGCCGACAAGATCATCCCTGACAGCTTTCTTAGACTTGGCCTGCCCCTCCCTCCTTCTCCCGATATGAATGCATATGACTGAGCTCCCCGCCGACGAGCTTCTAGGATACCCCCGTCAACAGCCACCCCTTTAATCGCCCAACGACAATCCATCACGAGAGCTGCTTTCCCTGCTTACCATTCGATAACACTCAGCGTAAAGAAGCGCACGGCTTATGATCTTCTCCAATGTCGACAAGTCCGGAGCCTGAAGCTCCAAGCGAGCAGTCCCCCACTACCGAAGTTCCCTACTCTCCAGCCGCTGCGCAAGCTGCGTTCGCGACTTCACCAGCGGCAGAGTCGACCATCACAACTCCCGAGCTCGATCTCTCCAAGCTGCAAGCGTTGCCTGCCGAGCAGCAAGAACTCTTTCTTCTCACATTCGTGTCGGAACTGAAAAGACATGTTCTAGGGCTTGTTGCTGACGACTGCAGCGCGCAGCAATTTTACTTGAAGAAACAAGTCTTCCAGATTATCAACCTCGCAAGTCCTGCGCCATCACGTGTGATACGCAACAATCTGGGTAAATGTCTGGCCCATGTATTCAGCCACGGAGACCGGAAGCTTCTGTTCGAAACAATCAACGACTTGATCACAGTCATATCAGGAAGCAAAGCCAAGTCAGATGGCGAGAGCCGCTCTAAGCATGCTGCTGTCTCATGTCTGGGAGAAGTTTTCGCTGCCGCTGGTGACAGTGCGATCGGTCTACATCCATTAGCGTGTACATCATTGTTAAAACTGCTCAAGTCCGCTTCTAATAATGCTGGTCTGCGTGCCGTTGCGCTGGCGGCGTTGGGGAAAATCGTGACAATGATCGAAGGCAGCATGGACGAAAGCATATCTCGAGATATTTGGAAGCAAGCGCGGAGTTTTGCCGCGTCCGATAAAGGCTCGTTGGTGGTAATTTCGGCATGTCGATGTTTAAAAAGTCTCGTGAAAAGGACTCCGTATTTTCGGAATTCTTCTGATCTCGACAAATTAGAATCCGCTGTCTTCAAAGCAGCTGATTCGAGCTCTACTCATGTCCGGCACGCTGCGGCAGATTGCTTTGCGGAGGCGCTGGTTCAAGGCTACTCCCCTAGTGGCAGTAGTGATCAACCCAAAGGCAAGAAGACGAAGCCTAATAAGATGAGAAGGTCCTCCACGCATCCAGCGATCTCGAACATCAATGAAGATGATGACGAGCTACCCTCACGTTCTGCCAGTCCAGCCCCGAGCAGCAAACGGTCGCAAGACCTCGCGCTGTCTCTCACAGATACGCTCAAGATTCTGTCAAGTCAGTACGTCAAGCCCAACACATCTAACAAGATGCGTGCTGCGATTGGCGTATGTTTGGGGAAACTACTTCGTCGGCTGGGAGAGCGCACGGTGCAAGTCAAATACTTGCAAATCGTGGAAGTCCTGTCTGTGGACATCCTTGGGCACCCAACAATTGCAAACAACCGCTATCGACTATTAATTAGCAGACGGATCATCGAAATAGTCCTCCAAGATGTCGTCGGCCGCGAGATCTTGGGTGAATCTGGTCAAATAGCAGCCGCCGAATTTCTAGTCAACAACATACTGAAAAACTACCCGCAGGCGCTCGCTGAGCGTCCCGAGCCATCTAAACAGACCCTGATCGTTTCTTTGCGGGCCATCTCTTCTCTCATCGCGTCTCTTGGATCCGCATCAAACCAATTTGCTGATACCTGCCGCGATGGCCTGCTACAGGTTCTTCAACATCCGAGCTACTCGGTGCAAGTGTTCGCATCTAACTGCATGAAGACATTTGTGCTAGCCTGCCCACAGCAATTACTGCCCTGTCTCTCTGTGTGCATGAACAGTCTCACTCGAGAGCTGTCGTTGCTTGGTGGTGGTCGTAATTCTCCACGACGATGTCTCGGCTTTGCTCACGGGCTTGCAGCTACATTGAGCACCAGCTCTGCTCGCCCGCTCTACGGATCTCTTGATATAAACAGTCGCGTTCTAACAATGGCCACAAATTTGCTGAAATCAAGCAGTCAGTCCGAACTGAGAGTTTCCAGTACTCAGATTCAGGTGGCTTGGATTCTCATTGGGGGTCTCATGTCCCTCGGTCCCAACTTTGTCAAGATCCATCTCTCGCAGCTCCTGCTTCTTTGGAAGAACGCCCTGCCTAAGCCTCTTGCCAAGGATAACACATCCGCCAGAAGTCTGCTTGAAGCCTCCTTTCTCACCCATGTGCGCGAATGTGCACTTGGATCCATCATGTCGTTCTTGGAGTTCAATAGTCGTCTTTTAACGGCAGATGTGTCTAAGCGTATTGCAACAATGCTACAGAGCACAACTGCTTTTCTGAAGACGCTTCCTTCCAAGAAAACCACGGAAGACATATCCCAGAGACTGACGCCGGCTGTTCAACTTCATGATCTGGACAAGATGGTCCAGCGCCGCGTGCTTCAATGTTATATCAAGCTGGTCAACCTCAGTCCCGCTGGCGGCAGCGATACGCTCTTACAGTCTAATTTGTTGACACTTGCAATCTCGCTTTTCGCAGATCCAGAGAATTATACACCGAGCTCATTGAGTGCGTCAATCGCCAATGCCGCTGGTACCTTTGACTCCATCTGGGATGTCGGAGACAACGCCGGCTTCGGCATCACTGGTCTGGTAACTGGTTTCAATGTCAAGCGGCTTCCTGGTCAGCAAGACTCATCAAGTGACGGCGATGTCGAATTATTTAGTCCAGAGGAACGCATAGATGGCTTATTCAAGTCGCCTGTTTGTGGTAGTCTTGAGCATGATGCGTCTATGCTATACGTGAGCCAGGTTGACGATCTCTGCGTTTTTCCTGACCCACCCGCTACAGAGGTTATCAATAATGCAATTCAGTTATTCGCCTTTGCCTTCCCGCTCACACCGGCCAAGGTCCAGGAAAGCGTTCTGGAACAGATCAAGACATTTGCATCTGCAGGCCTCTTGCAAAGAGACGCAGGTCGCAAGGCTGCCATTACTGTCAATGTTGCGCTTGCTATTCTCTCGAGCCTGAAAGTCGCTGTCAAGGAAACCCGCTCACAATCGGGCAGTGTGGCAAATCTCGCTGTTGAGCGTCTACTGCAGGACATGGTGCGAGATCTCGTTCTAGATCAAGACCAGTACGTGCGAAGCCTGGGATATGCATCAGTTGCGAGACTCTGCAATGTATATGGTAATGCCTTTACCAACCAAGAAATCAAGTACCTCGTCGACACTATTGTGGGCAATCGCGAGCCGAGCGCCAGAGCAGGATGCGCAATGGCCCTCGGTGCCATTCAGACCAAAGTGGGTGGCATGGCAGCAGGATATCATCTGAGGACTACTCTGGGTATTCTCATGTCTCTTTGCAACGATCCTCATCCTATTGTTCACTACTGGGCCCTCGAGGCTCTCTCACTAGCCTCGGACGCTGCTGGTCTCAGCTTTGCTAGTTACGTTCCCAGCACGCTGGGTATGCTGGCTCAGTTATATGTGAGCGAGACTCACCATGCTGAGATCTCCTCTGTGATCTCCATGAATCTTGAGGTGGAACTCCCGACAGTAGCCGCTACAGCAAAGTGCGTCGATTCGTTGATCAATGTGCTGGGACCTGATCTGCAAGATGCCAATAAATCGAGAGATCTTATCTTCACTCTTGTCAATCAATTCAAGGACGAGAACGATGTCTTGGTCGAAAAAGCGGCGCTGGCTTGCCTCGAGCACCTATCGCTTTATGCACCTGGCCAGATGCATTTCGGAGAATATGTACAGCTTCTTCAGAGATACCTCAAGTCGGGGAATGCGACGTTACGAGATGCAGCGGTGGACGGTCTGCACAACATCATGAAGCGAGAACCGAAAGATGTCCTGCGAGAAGCCGAAGACGGATTCGAAGAGCAACTCTGGTTGGTTCTCGATAGTGCTCCTGACCATGAAGGGATCAGAAATATTGTGCGGAACTGGATGTATCAGTCCTGTCTCGTTGAAACGACGGAATGGCTGCAGCGATTCCAGACGGTTTTGAAGATGACCAGAGCACGAACAGAAGCGCAGGATGTTGCGCGACCAACTGGCCGAGTGCCAGATTTGCAAGACGAAGAAGTGGCGGGGTTTGCCGCCGCTCCTACTGGTACGAACGACAGCAAAGATAACTCGGCACCAGCCGAAGCAGAACAGTTGAGGTGGCAAGTAAGGACATTTGCTCTCAGCTGCATCGGCGACGTCTTTGCAGTAATTGCCAAGGATGTTGCCGCCAACGGCGAATCCGCGGCGCAGATAGCCTTGCAGAACAAAGTGGCTGATGTAGTACGCATGGCTTTCTCGGCTTCCACGTCGAGCGTGCTGAAACTACGCATCTGGGGTCTGAAGATCATTGGCGCAGTCTTGAAGATGTTTGGAAAAACCCCCGATCCCGACTTTGAGGAGGCAATGCTCCTTGAGCAATATCAGGCACAGATTAGTTCAGCACTGACTCCAGCATTCGCCGCCGAATCGTCGCCAGAGTTGGCATGCGAGGCCGTCAATGTTTGTGCAAGCTTCATATCGATAGGAATTGTGACGGATGTGGACAGAATGGGACGCATTCTAAAGACACTTGTTACGGCGTTGGAAAACTTCTCAACAGACAACGAGAATGCAGGCATTGGGGAGCTGAAGGGATTAAGCAGCAACGCGCAGGTCATGGTTAAGATATCTGTCTTCTCCGCCTGGGCAGAACTTCAGGTGGCAAGTACTGAGCAGAAGTACCTGATGGAAGTGCTCAGGCCGCACATCGGAACTCTCACACCTCTCTGGTTGGAGAGTCTACGGGAATTTGCCCGTCTTCGATTCGAGCCCGATATATCCATGACTCTGGGTCCCCCGTCTCTTTCGGGCAGTCTTGATACAATTTACGCCGCCCTCAACAGAGAAACCTTGCTCCGATTCTACCAAGATTCGTGGCTGAAGCTTGTCGACGCGATTGCCAGCCTGATTGAGCAGGATAGCGAGTTCGTGTTTGATGCCTTGGACGGAAAGGAAGCTCATGAAGGGGCGTTGACTGGGGAGTCCAAGAGTCCTGCGATCAACTACCGCGATGAACCCGTCGCCTTCTTTTTTGTGCTCTTTGGCCTGGCCTTTGAGGCTCTGGCCATTCGACCGGGTCAGAGCGATTCTCTTGCGACAAGAGAGCAAGCGCTCGACATTCTCCAGGCTCTCAAGAAGATTCTTCACCCGAGTGTTTCTGGCCACGCCATCTACAGGCCCGACGTCTTTGCCGAGACCATGGACTTACTCGATCGTCTAGTACTGACGGATGGGCTAGACATCCAAAGTGTCATTGTCGATATTGCCCGCGGGCTCTGTGTGACTCACCCGTCCGCCAGAAGGCAGGCTGAAGAAGAAGGAGACTTATCCGAGGACATTGATCAATTATTCGAATTGACGCGCATTATTGTGCTTGTCCTTTCCGGTCTGCTCCCGAACATTGCGGAGGACAATCAGCCAGTTCGACACCAGATGAACGAAGAGGCCGTCGTACTAATTCAAAACTCCTTGGACGCCCTCGTTGACGCCGCAGAGGTGTTCCCATCTATTATCAAGACCGATTTGCACGCATGCATCATACATATCTTTGCCACTATTCTCTCTACTCCCGCCTGTCAAGAGCTGGTGGTTCCTCAATCGCTAGCCATCCTGAAGCGTTTTGTTCTCAGTATGCCCATGTCATCGCTATCAGGCCACGGCACCGACGACGGTCTCCCGCCTCAAGCTCAGATTCAGGGTTGCCTTCGTCGCTTCCTCTCTATCTATCTGCAGGCGCAAAAACGAGAAGACCCAACATCCCTGACTCGTGTCAAGAACTGTCTGCTGGCAACAACAATTCTGTTTACCAGTGGTAAAAATCAGCTGCCGGCAAATCACCCATTAGTTGCTCGGTACCTTGAGGAAGTCCTAGACTGTCTCACCGATCGAATGGTAAGTCAGTCCACTGGGAAGACATTACCCTTCTTGCATGTTCCACTCTGCCTGCATACAGACCGTGTCACCAAACTAACGGATATTTCCTTTGAACAAAACAGACGGCCAAGATCGCTGCCAGCTGCGCGCGATCTCTGCTGCTCCAGCCATCCCCAACTTCTGCAGACCAAAGCATTGCTCGCTATCTCCTTCCCAGGTTGATATCCTTTGTCACCAACGTGGAACCCGAAGATCCCGAACGAGCTCGATTTCTAGTTGCCCACAGTCTGTGTTCATACGTTGGAACAATCCCAAAAAGTCGTGTGCCCGCTGCTATGACCCTCGTCATACCAACCCTGATGACACGTGCCGCAGGAGAGGGCGAGAATATTTACCAAGAGACAAGCACGAGGTTACTCGAATTGGCAGGCACGGATCAGGCGGCCTTCAGAGCAACAGTTGGGGCTATGAATAGCGGTCAAAGAACCTTTTTGGAAGAGGTCATCCGCTCGGGACAGCAGGCAGGCGCCAACGGAGATCATTCCTCAGCCACTGATCGTGGCAAACCCAGCATCACTCTCAAGATGGACTTTGGAGGCTCGTAGTACATCTTCGGGCTAGAGCAGGACAAGACCGGCGCCCATCAGAGGACAGCAGGATGCACCTGGGCGGCCGGGCAAACAAAATTTCGAATCGAGATGGTAATGTGCGTTAGAGGCGGAGCAAGCCCCGCCGCGTCGGATGGAAAGTTCAGGGGAAGGGGGAGTGGCGGCGTTTTTTTATTTGCATTTTTTGGGGGCATTGACACGGCGGGCAAGCACACAATCACCTTTGCAGGACGGCACAAGCTGGAAGGTAGCACCAGGCCACACCACCAGACCTTGTTCGACCTCATGCGCGTGTATGTTTTGGCTGTGACACCGAATCCCAGGTGGGCACGTGCGTGATGGGGTTTGAATTGGCGGTGGAAATGAGTTGACGCTGATGATGATGAAGGACAAGATTTGCTCAGGACTGATGAATTAGAGTGGACTAGATGTGTGGAATCAAGGGGGGGGATTTGGTAAGAGAATGTCAAGCAAATTTTGCTTCAACGGTATCAAACAAGGCTACAGAGTACATGAAGGAAGGATACGATTCTGTACTTGATCTCGACAAGCAATTAAGCGAGAATCATAAAATCGAAGTGATAGAGGAGAAATTAAAAAAAAAAAAGAGGATTTTCAAAGCAACTCCGTAAATTTTACTATATACTATTTCTATTTGTTTTATGTATAATCCGCTTTTAATCTTCATTGTACTGTCCAAATAAATCATATTTTAATAAAGAAAAAATATTAAAATATCAAAGAGGATTTTTTTTAAAAAAGAACCAAAGAAGAAAAGAGGGAGAGGGAGGGGGAGGACGGAAGGGAAAAAAACACTTTGGCATAAATCACGCGTCCCTAAAGGAGCCCCGCCTCCTTGTGGCGTAGTAGTTAACTTCTATGGAGACCGGCACTCTTGTCCAGATGACAGGTTCGATTCCCGGCGGCACACTTTTGTCTGGTAGAACACTGGAATCTGGAAATCCAGGATCCGAATTGACTTATCTTGGCGACTTCACGTCAAGGGGTTTTCCCAAGCCTATAAGGCGTTTGTCCATAAACAAACTTACAAGACTACTAGGTTAGGCACGGCAACTCCTGACAGAACCCCTGAAAGAACATGTCACAGAATTACGCCTTTCCCGATGGGACCGATTTTCTTTCATACCGACTATTGGTCTCTTCCCGATGGGATCGATCATCTTTAATAGCGATGACTGGTCTCACACACTGCTTCCGGCGCAGTTCACTTGATTTTGTCCGCCTTAGACACGGATCAATACATTTGAACAACGATCCCCTCCGCCTTATAGACCCGCGATTACAACACCTTTCGAAACGCAACAATCCCGTCAGAAACCGAAGACTGATGACTGATAACTGGCCATACACCGCCTCGACACGATTCGCTCTGTCTTTCTGGACCTTATTAAAGGCAGCCCTGCTCATACGACGACAGCAAAGTCAAGCCGCTGGAAAGTTTCCACCCTAGTTATAGCAACAAGACAGTCTAGGATTTAACTTGGCGGTGGCCCGATGGCCGTGTTTTTGTGTCCTCGTTATATCGCAACGAGGCAGTCCGTGTCTTCGCATCTTTGCCATATCAACAAGGCAGTCCGTGTCTTTGATTGCCCCCCGTGTACACGTCTTTTCGTGTCCTCGTCATCTCGCAACAAGGCAGCTTAAGAGTTAACTTAACCATTATTGCGTCGTAGAACACGGAACCGGTACTGTAATTGGACCTTGATTGTCCCCCGCAACGTGCCCGGATATATCATCCTTGGTTTACCCCAAAGTGATCATCTCGCAACGTGCCCGGATATATCATCCTTGGATGTGGCAGATTGTCCTTCGCGTGGACAATGCGGCCGAAACGCGTGGCCGACGCGGTGCCCCAGCGCCTTCGCCTTCTATCCCGCCTCCTCGATGCTCACCTAACGAACCGATTACTGTGAATAACCTCGAAGAAACAGTCGAACGAGCCGTTAAGAAAGCGCTCGCGACCGGTAGCGGACCGGCACCGAGCTGGGCCGCCGTCGCAGCCAGGGGAGCCGCCCCAACAACACTCGCCTCCGGCCGTGTCGCTACCATGGCGGTGCCGCCCAGAGTCCACCGAGAAACCATAGTCAGAGGAAACACCATTGCGGAAGTACTAGACATTAGGCTACCTAGTAGCCTATCTAGTGTAATAATAATAATAATATATCATCCTTGGTCTGCCAACGATTTTGACCCAACCAAAGAGATCATCCCACAAGCCCGTGCTCTTGGGAATTTATATCGTTGAGAATGAATGATGGTTCATTAAGATGTTGTTCAACTACGTCAAGAGTCGCTCTGTTTTCCTGGTAATGGGCTATCGAGATGTCCTTGGTAGGACTGATCTGGAAACTTCAGCACCTAATAAAGGAGCTAAGGACAGCTCTGGTTCATGAGCTTTAGCAGAAGAAAGGGGATTCCAGTGTGTATATCGCTGTAGCAGAAGAAAGCGGGTCTTCTGGTGTGTATATCGTACATGATGTAGAGGGGCAACTGTCGACATGAATCAATGCGTTGGTTTGGCGCGCAGCTGAGCCTTATGCGCAGCCGAGCCTTGCAGTAAACGTTATATCTAGTGGCATTCAGCCTATGTACCTTCTGGTCTGGTTCGCCTCTTCCACTTCGTCAATCATCACTTGACCCAACAAGCCCGTCTCCAGACCTCCTGCGCAGAACCCTTTACAGGCGAAAGCTGCTCCCTCTACAGGTTGACGAGCCGGGTTGACGAGCCGTACGCAACAACAGGATCGTTCGTCTCCACGAGCCTCCGATCTGAAGCCGCTTCTTCCATCCGGACCGGGTGGGATGCATGTGGTGTCCGACGTTTCGGGGGTTTCGGGGTACCAAGATTGCGTCGTGCTCCTCCGGCCTCTTTGGTTGGTTTGGATCGCTGAGATTCTGCGTTTAGGTCTGCTGCCAGTAGTCTAGCTGAAACGACTCGGCCCCGGAATAGCTTCTGATCCAAGATTCGGGCTGTGCCTCCTGCTGCGACAGAATTGGACAACGTGACATGGGCGTGTCCGCGTAGCCGACCTGTGGCTTCTGCAACGGGTATTTCCATGTCCATGATAGCCTGTGAATACTCGCCGATTTCATGGCGGATCCAACTGGAAACCTCGCTTGGTCGTGCCTCGTACTTGATAGACGTGATGACTACCTTCCATGTCTCTGCTGCCATACATGGCCCCTGCTGAGGAAATGATGCTACTATGGGCGCAGCGTGGATGGGAGTGCCCGGTGTGTTTCCGTAGGGGATAGAAAGATAGCATTGGTGTGGTGAGAGATATCTATTGCCAAAATGAGCGACTGGCATCAGTCCTGATGTACCGGGATGTGACGGCCCGTAGTACCCGAGAGCAGGAGCATAGGCGAAGATGTGCCCTGAAGCGGTGATGCCCCCATGAGCTAGGCCGTGCGGGAGTGAATCTGGTCCATCTAGGACAGCCTCTGGCATGTAACTGCTCGCGGGCCACAGTATAGCATTAGGATCATGAGCTGGTATGGCAACCACTTCCCATCGAACAGGTGTAGTGAATGTTGCCATTCTTGAATCCACGACTTCCTTGATCTTAATGCACTCTTTCCTGTTTCTATCAGAAGCAATAATGGCCCGGTTCCTGAAGTACTCTTTCTTAAGTCGACCTATGTTTCGCTCTTGGTTAGTTAGTGTTGCATGGAAGCAATGATTCGGGTCAATGAATCAGTCTTCGTCAGTGAGTCCTGCATTGGAAGAATGATTCGGCTCAGTGAGTGTTGCTTGGGAGGAATGATTCGGGCCAGAGAGTGTTAGATAGGACCAAGGTTTCCGGCCAGAAGCTGAGCACCCTAATGCAGCTCTCAATGCTATATGTAGTGGGGATAAGGCACTATAGTGCGGGAAAAGGGGCAACATACTCCATGCCTTATTAAAGTTATCTTCTCCGCGGAGACGAATCCAGCCCGAGGTGCTCGACTGAAACAATTCCACGTGTTCGACGTCGCAATCGACACGAAGCCAGTCCTTGAAATCTTGCCATGATGTGCCAAACGGCAGCTATTGCAAAAGCACCAAGTATGTTAGGTTCGGAAGAAGTGTGAAAATAAGGACAACAACAAGGGGAAAGGCTAGGACAAGGACAAGGGGAAAGGCTACGAACATTGCATATGGGCATGTAATAAATACCAGTCTTCTCTCCGGGCTCTACATCCGCCATCATCATCTTCTTTTCCAAGTATCTCGGACGGGACATGTTGTTCAGGGTACAAATAACTAGACTTTAACTGGGAAATATGGCTCTCTTTGAAGCTCGGCGGCAAGAACAGATACTTTCCAGACCAAAGCAGCGGGTGTTTCTTGAGGGGGGGAGAACGATTCTCCTCAACATCAACCAGCGACTCTGTGTGACGAAAGGGAGGCATTCGTTATGATAAGGGTTTTATTTTTTGCCTGTGATGTGAAAGATATTGTCGCAAGATCAAGGAGAGAAGAAACTGGAAGCGTGGCTACACAATTTCTTTTTTCGTTTCTTTGATGATGAAAAGATCGTCCAGTGGCGGCACGAGAAGAGAAGTGTCGAAATGAGTTCTTTTCTTTCTTGTTCTCAGGCCAACGTGCCGGGAGTGTAGAGCGCGACGTCTTTTTAAAGACTTTTTGGTCCCTTATAGCTCATCTTAAGCTTATCAAAAAGAGCAGAAGGGAAACGAGTTTGATAAGATTCATACATTCCGTAAACGGCCATTCCACAACGTCAGGAAAGGCCGTGTCATGCCATGCCATGCGACGATGCTTGTTGAGCGTCTGCTTTGACCAATAAAACAGGATATTTCAGCAAGCAGCATTGTCCGAAGTTGTTACTCGAAATCGGAGGCACGGCAGGATTGCAGATGCTCGAAGCCACATTCTTTTCCAACGCCTAAGAGGCAAGACCCACGACCCAAATATCTTGCTGGCTCAGCATTAAAGCTCGACAGGGCTGGGCCTGTCATACCTGTTAGTACAAACGCTTGGCTTGCCTGGGCATTCACACGAAACGTGGGACGACAGGAGGGAAATTGGAAGCAAAATAAAAAAAATCGGCCAGGCCTCGGCCCTTCAAGGGTCTGGCTAGGCCCTGACTGAGCTGCTGGTGGCTGACGAGGGACTCCGACAGTCGATGCAAACTTGACCTGCATGCAAATCATTGACAGTAAGTACATGAGAAATTTCATGTTTCGGACAATGTGCAATGAGTATGCAGTAAACGGCCCGCCAAATTGGTTCCGATACGGCAAGGTTGGCTTGATCTATGCTTGCTTTCCTTGCTTGACACTCTTGAGTCTCTTTCTTGTTTCCCGAATTGTCTTCTCACTATACTTGCCGGCTCCGCTTCCGCGAATGAAACATGCGGCGTAGCTGACCGAGCTACAAAGTACATACATACATGTGTATGTATGACATAGATGCTGGGCCTGGATATTGTCCCCTGGTTGAAGTGTTCTTCAATAATGCACCCTCGAAGGCAGCCCTGAATACTAGCAAGCGTAGTTTCCGAGTTTCCGTCATGTGGCTACTTCGTCCCGTCCCGTTCCGTCCACTCCGTGGCCCACTCCATCGCTTTTGTTTTGAAGCCTTCTCTCTGGAAATGTTGGCCCAGCCATGTGCCGCGACCTGTCATTTTTTCTTCTTATGCACAGAGCCTAGGGCCAGCAACCCGAACGGATCGAGCCGCCAAGAAAGTTCGGTGAAAGAAAACTCGTCAGGGTTCAGCGCAAGCTGCAGACCGACCAGCGCAATCTTGCTAGCGGGTTTTCTTGCTTTCCAAGTCCTTCGACGTCATGCTGCGCCACGAGAGTCCGGTCTCATTTCGTCAACGATCGTGCCACGTTCGTCAAGTGACATCACAAGCATCAGAAAACAGGGAGCATCAGCACTGCTCTGGTGTAAGTGGGAACATCCAGAGTAGTCAGTGCTTCACGCTGTTTGTCTGCTGACACGCGACGCCACACTGCAACAACTGGTAAGTCGCAGGGGACAGGGCTTCTTCGCTACGTTATTCACACATCCCGGTAATTTCATCGTCTGTATGGTTCTTGTTCCTCACGAACACGTCTTGCGCGACTGCTTTTCTGCTATGTGGTTGGATGCCCAATGTACGTACGGATCATGGTCTTGATGCAAGCAGCACGACCATTCTTTCGTCAGTCCTGCCTGGTGTCCGTTCGCAGTCTCAATTGTACTTGAAGGAAAACGTATCGTCAAGCTTGGACGCATCCTCCGCAATAACTATCGGACTTGCCGAGGCGATACTCTCGGCCTCGTCCCGTCCTGTCGTCCGCGTACTGTTCCATCCAATCGATCCTACAGCAGACTCCCATGGATTGGCTTCAACCTCCGTTTCCGCGAGAGACATCAGCACGTAGTGCTTTGTGTCGGACGCTAGTATTTCTGGAAACTCGGACTCATGGTTCAGCCAGCTAATTTGCAATTTCGATGGTCCTTTACATATCGGCAAGTACCGCTCGACGTCCAATGACGTCGGCCCTTGCGACAAGGGGTCCCAGACGTACGATGCGCTATGTCTTCCATCTTCTTGACAGGAAATCAGAAGCACTTCTCTAGCGTTTGGATGCCAGACGAAAGCGACTGCAGAATGGAACATGAGTGCCGCACGTAATTCTCCCGCTGTCAGATCCCAGATCCATATTGTGAAGGGAGAATCATCCAATCTTGTGGCAAGAAGCGTCGAGGAAGCATCGAATGAGACCAAGGAACAACCCGAGCGAGCATCACTGGGCGTCGTCGTGCTGTCCACTAAACCCTGCGGCGAAGTAGGCTTTTCTGCTCTCACGAACGTACGCGTATTATTCTCATGTCCAATCTGTATCTGTTCTTGCCAAACCTAGTTGTGGGAGCCTCGTCAGCTACTGCAAAGGTTTCATTCCAGACAACCGACCTCGGAGATATTCGAGCTTCCGCGAATGCATCGTACCTGAAGTGTCTCGCTTGGAGTGATGACAGAGGGATGCCACAGTCTCATCATTGAGCGCCAAATTTGTGTCTGCAAAACAACGACCCCTCGACTATGTTCTCCAATGGCACATAGTTTCGAGTCACTGCTTAGCTGGCAAGTCTTGATCCCCAATTGCATGTCTGACTCAATCACATCACTACTGTTCAGCATCAAATTAGACGCGACTAGAGTCCGGTAATGATGTCCGTCTGCACTATATATCAACAGTTTCCTGCCTTGTGTGGGAGTTTCCCATAGTATAATCCATTGACCATCGGGTGTCCACTGAATTCCTTGAGCATCTGAAGTATCAGGATGCCAAGATTTGGTGATCTGCCTAGTGGAAGGATGATGTACGCTGATTATGTCCTTCCCACCCACCCTTGTCAGCACGACGAGATGTCCGGTTGCAGGACGGATAGAAAAGCCACGACTTGCCGAGGCTGGCTGGAAAAATTTGGGATTATTGATCTCGACTGCTCTAGAAGAGACAAGATCAAAGACACTCAGCTTCAGGCCAAATGGAGCACATGTTACGACTTCCCAGTCAGTGGCTCCGAATCGAACCAGAGAGATGCCACCAAGAGGCGCAGAAGGATTACGGATGACGGCACGGAATGACGGGTCGCAAGCAGATGACACTTGGATCTGGTCGGCTGCAGAAATGAGTATTTTGGTTGAAGATGGAGACCAGATGAGAGTGTCGATGTGCCCGGTCAGCTCTGGTGCCAGTTTCACAACATGGACGGTCTGCAAGGTCTTGGTTGACCGAACAGAAATGCAGGAGGTACCAGATACTGCCACGAGGAGGCCGTCTGGACTGGGCTTGCAATGTGCGGAAGCTTCATGGGCAATTGTCAGCAGTTCATTCAATGAATCAGGACCTCCCGAACTGCTCCTTACATTTGAAGGGCCGGGAATGATGCATTGGAGCTGGTACGGCGTCCCGCATGTTTGCCCCGGTTGGCCGCTGCTACTGCAGCCGACACCGCTCTTTGTGGAATGAAAGTCGCCCTCCCCTCTGACAGTCGTGAAATCAATGGTAGTTGGTCGATGGGAAGATTTCCAGGCTTCCAGTGCTCCTTCTTTCTTCGCCTTTCCTTTACGCCCAGGGTTGAGGCAGGTTCCTCACTGTCCATGTACAGTCGCGGTGCAGTCCACTGCAGAACCGTCTCCGTGGACCGCGGGCAAATGCTCTGTCGTCGTATGGAATGGGCGAAAGGGGGCTAGCGTCGTTTGAATAGAAGCTCCATTTCCAATCGTTTTCCGTAAGGCGGTGGTGATTTGGCGCGCGCGATGTCGCAGGTAAAAGTGGTGGTGAAGCGCGTAAAGCAACGAACAAGCGAAAGAGGCTCGACGCCTTGGCGGACGTGAGTGGCTGCCCGTGACACTATTCGCTGGTGATTTACTTAAAATTACCAACTTGGGCTTAGCGCCATCTGCTCCGGGTACTTCAGCAGAAGACGCCAGTCTGGTGGGCGTTCAGTGTACCGGACCAGACTGTACCGTGCCGCCACCGGCTGGTGCGCGACGACAGACGGGCTGAGTCATGCTCACGGAGCTCTGTTTGTGGACCCGCTGGATACACGCGGCACAACTCATGGAGCTCCCGTGCATGTGCTCTTCGTTCAGTTTCCCCCATCGCACCTACGTCGTGCCTTCACCTTGGCTTTACGCCATTCTCAGGACGCCTTCTTGTCCGTTCAGCATGGAAGAGCAAGTCCTTTCTTGAGCCCCTCTCCTACAAGCTTGAGTGCTGCGACACTCCCTTCACGACTCACTCGTCAGCCGTGCTACCTGACCCGTCTCATTCATTGCCGCGCAAAACCGTTGTAACAGGATTGACGATGCACGCCAGTCCGGCCAAAGCATTGAACGCTGTGTCACGTGCATGGCGCTGCGGTACAAGGTTGTCTGGGCCATCACGTCGCAGCTCGATTTCAAGGCAGCACGGTACTTCAGCCTCAGCCCATGAGAAGGTGCCTGAGGTGGCGACTGCTCTGGAAACGACGACTCCTATCCCACGCCGAGATCAAATCCGCAATGCGAAACCATTCTCGACCTTCTTGACCGACAAATTTCACCGCCAACATGACTACTTGCGCATATCGATCACGGAGCGATGCAATTTGCGATGCGTTTACTGCATGCCAGCAGAAGGGGTCCCATTGTCCCCGAAACGAGAGCTGCTGACCACCCCCGAGATCATTATGCTGTCATCCATCTTCGTTTCCCAAGGCGTCAGCAAAATTCGACTCACAGGCGGCGAGCCTACCGTTCGACAGGATATCGTTCCGTTGATGCAACAGATTGGGGCACTACGAACGCGCGGCCTGAAAGAGCTCTGCATCACCACAAACGGGATATCACTGCGCAGGAAGTTGGACAGCATGGTTCAGGCGGGGCTCACTGGTGTTAATCTGAGTCTTGACACGTTGGATCCTTGGCAGTTTCAAATCATGACTCGTCGAAAAGGGTTCGATGCTGTGTTGAATAGCATCGATAGGATTTTGGAGATGAATCAGCTTGGTGCGTGCATCAAGCTCAAGATCAACTGCGTAGTGATGCGAGGAGTGAATGATGGCCAAGTCCTTCGGTTTGTTGAGATGACCCGCGAAAAGGACTTGGAGATACGATTCATCGAGTATATGCCGTTTGACGGAAACAGGTGGAACAAGAACAAGATGATCAGTTACTCCGAGATGCTCGGCATGATTCGAGAGCAGTACCCGAAACTGGAGAAAGTCGTAGACGACAAAAACGATACAAGCAAAGCATGGCACGTCCCCGGCTTTGCCGGTCGAATTGGATTTATTACAAGCATGACGCACAATTTTTGCGGGACCTGCAACCGGTTGCGTATCACCAGCGATGGCAACCTCAAAGTGTGCTTGTTTGGCAATGCAGAGGTTTCCTTGCGAGACATCCTACGGCGATCCAATAATGGGGATCCTATTGACGCGCAGGCATACGAGGCAATGAAGCAGATCGACATGGATCAAACGCAAGGCAGGGTGTCTGCTTTTCAGGGACCCGGTATGACGCCTTATGAAGCTGAGTTGCTCGATATTATCGGCGTGGCAGTCAAGAACAAGAAAGCCAAGCATGCTGGCATTGGCGAGTTGGAACATATGAAGAACAGACCAATGATCTTGATAGGTGGGTGAAATGAGCTCCTTGATCACCTTCTTGATGGGTTGGCAGCCGTACTCGACAGGACAAATTACGTGGCGGTTCGCATTGGATGCCACTGCCACTCAAATCACTATGAAGCGCTGTCAGGGAGAAGAGTGGGCTCGCTGGCATGGCACATAGTTTGTAGGTATATCTGGCATAGGGGTCTCTGCTTCGCATTGATCCCAAGGTCTCGGACGATCGAGGCTGTTAGAAACATAACTGAGTGGTAAATCATGATAGATTCGATTGTGGCATCCCTCCACGGTCAACCATCAGCCTACACGCGCCATCTCCTGGACAAGTCTCGAATTTTGGGCTCGTATGCCTTTGCGCCTGGTGGCAGAAGGCTCATACAAACGAGGCTATTCTCGACATCACGAACACGAAATTCCAATTCGCCAAGGAAGGATGAGGGCAGCCACGATCAAGATGAAGCCACTAAGCGCCTTACGCACGTATCTGATTCGGGATCAGCACACATGGTCTCCATCAGCGAGAAAGCAGTGACAAGCCGTACAGCCATAGCCGCGTGCAAAGTACGATTCTCCAGCAGGACGGCGCTATTGCTGATACAAGAAAACCAAATGAAGAAAGGCGACGTACTGGGCGTAGCACGCATCGCCGGTATAATGGCTGCCAAGCGAACGTCGGATCTAATACCGTTGTGCCATCCAATTGCCATTTCACGGGTCGTCATCGACCTCAAGCCCGCCAGTGAAGGCGATGGTATCGAGATCCGAGCGACTGTAGACTGTGATGGCAAGACCGGGGTTGAGATGGAGGCTATGACGGCGGCAACGACGGCGGCGCTAACTGTGTACGACATGTGTAAGGCCGTGGATAAGGGTATGGTGATTGATGGTGTGCGGGTCGTGTTGAAGGACGGCGGCAAGAGTGGGCGTTGGGAAGCAAACTAGCAAAGAGCAGACAAGACAAGACAAGACTAGCTGTGGGAAACCCAACATGTTTCACCTGCCAGCTGCTATCGAGGACGAGCGGTCTGCTTTTCCTCCCCAGTAATGCAGGTTGTCTGCAGCGTGTGTTTTAATCGAATGTGCATGCATGCGCGTGTGCATGCGCGTGTGCATGTGCAAAGTGCAAATGCATGACGTATGGTGCACGACACGATGAGTTATTGATGACATAGCGCCGCAAGCAACGGAGATCTTTGCTCGACCGAGCAACCAAGCTGTCAGTCAATACGACGTTGTCGCGACTTGGCGTGCTTGCCTGCTTATATCTACATTGCATATACGCGGCGTGGTAGATTGTACGGTAAGTTCAGGATGGAATCATTGTCAACCCCCCGCATGAGGATCTCCAAGTACATGACGGAATTCAGATGAAAACGAATTAAAACCAAGGTGAATCCAGACGAGCCTTTTCCGCTTTCCCCCTCCCGCACAGCACATTCCGACTCAATAACGTCATTCACAGGTTCCCTAGCGGCCGCATGCAACCGAGCGAAAAGGGGGGGGTGCAAAAGGGCTCCCTACGAAATCGACATTAGAACATACACAAGAAATAAAAAAAAAGAAGGCAAGAAAAAAAAAAGACACGTAATATCTAGTTGGATCATGATGCCCCCCCACTTTCAAGTGATTAATTGATTATCATCTCACTTCTTTCAATGCCCGGTTCGCGTTCGTACCCTGTACATATCGTATGTACATGCAACATTGTCTATACCAATTGCAGCATGCGTGTACTGGACTATGCAGCACATTCCTCTCGTGACGGCAACTACGCTCATTAGTCGATCCAGTCTAGACCATGGAAGAGGGCACGAAGAACCCCGAAACATGGGAGGTGAATCCGGTGTGCGGCTGGGGAGGAACTTATTGGAGGATCGCTGATCCCTCGGGTCGTCGGTTTTTTTACTTTTTCTATTTGTTCTTTTTTTCCTTCTTTCGGGTTACTAGATGTGGAAGTGGCGGAGGGGAGGGGGGGGGTGGGGTGCGGGGGGGAAATTAGTCGTTCGAGGAGGGGGGGTAATTGGGGATGAAATGATTGGCCCAAGGTTCCGCTACGGATGAATTGAGTTTCTTCCTTGGATGAAGATGTGGAATGTAATGCTCAAGGCGGTAGGATCGACGGGAACTTTGGAAGGTTTCGACGAGCTTGATGCTGTGGACGCCTTCCAACATTGGTATTCATGGTGATACTGGATGGGTTTGCACAGATTGGATGGAATTTCCACGCGGGAGAAAAGTGCACATGCGTCCCAGTACGTGCGAATTCTATAAATGTACTGCAACGAACAGTATGCAAAATACCACACACTGAATGTGAAGCGGGCGCTGAGACAAGACAATAGATGTTTTCTTTTGTCCTTGGCTCTGTTGGCGTAGATTGTTCCAATCATATTTACTTGAATTGGCTTTTCGTGAACGGATAGAGACGTGCGCACGAGTGAAATGGCAGCTACAATGAGCTCTGAGATGCATAAGGTGGATTTTATTTTTAGATAAGTAAAAAGGGCTTTATAAAAAAAAAAGAGACGGAGGAAACCGCAATCATTCGCCACATTGTCGGTCAAAGATTTTTGGGCCCCACGGAAACACCGAAAGCAAGCAGGTTGGATGCGCGGGACAAATCTTGGATAACTTGTTTTGGGGGCGTTGTGAGATGTTCGGATCGTGCCCGGGCCAAGAAGGGGGGGGGGTAAGCAGGGGGGGGGGGAGAATTGGGTGAATAAGTTGGCGGTGAGCAGGAAGAATAAAAATAAATAAAAAAACACCATGCAGTCAGACATACTGCACAGGCAGCGCAGCACCAATGTTGCATGCACCACGACACCAGAACCCTTCCAGTCTTTCATTTTAGGGGTCCAGATCCCACAGACTAGAAGAGGAAGAAGAAAAAGAAAGACAAGACCCAGCTTGCCCCCCCGCCAACGATACCCACCCGCTTGTTTTGTGGAAATTCGTTGAACGGAATGGACATGCAGTGATCGGAGTGCTCAGCCGAGTGTAGCCAATCATGTTCCTGCGATAAGGGACAGGCACTTTTGCGCCACTTCCGTGCGCTGCTGGTGGGGTCCCTCATTTAGAGCAAGTCAAGTTCTGTGCTATCCGCATCTTTTCGCCCCCCCCTCCCCCCTACTAGGGCACCTATTCCTGGTCGGCCATCGCGTACGGAGATGGGTACGCATATGGAGTAATGTGCTTATGTACTTTGCCGCCGGTAGTTTCTGCGACTTCCTCGGCTGTATTCGCGTAAATCCCGGCTGAGCAAAATCGAAAAATAGACTCCTAGAAACGGGCCCAGACACTTGGTCGGATGGAAGGAAGCAACAAGTTTGGCTACCGTACCGATGGGGCAATTGCACATCCGGGCGGGTGGGTTTCCACTTTCGCTACTCCACAAGCCGCTTCGTCTCTTCGTCGACAATCTTGCCTAGGTGATAATTAGGCAAGAGCGCCGCCGGGCTTGGAAGCGGACGGGGATAGACACATAGAGGAATGGTGAGGCGGGCGGGCGGGGCGAGGGGGGAAACGTTTCCCATTTCGATACGATCATGAAACCGGAAGAAAGATCACGGAATCGGGCAAGGCGATGAAGGGCTGGTGCAATAAGTTTTTTTTTATAGTTTTTTTTTTCAAAGTATGCAGTCATTACCCGCAGCATCATCGCCAACTGAACGACGTTGGATTGCCGTCGTGTCGATAAGGCGCTGGTATCTCTGTTCTGCGTCCTCTGCTCGTCGTCGTCAGACGTGGGCCGGAGACATGTCCGTGCTGACTACTCGCATACGCGAGGGTCCTCGGACGGGCCAAGAAGCAAGAGTCAAGCAGATTGGCAGGCAAGGCGGACGAGTAGATTTGGCACTTTGGCATGCCATGTCAGAACCAGATTCATCGCCCAACAGAAATGCCCATGGATCCGAGTCAAACAGGCAAGGCAAGGGCAAGAGAGACAATGGTGCTGGCTGAAGAAACACGAGGGATGGACACGGATACAGACGAATGAGTATGTTTGTGCATATTGAAGAAAAGGAAACAGACCACACCAAGACAATACATATGTACATAGTACATACGGCTTGGCTGGCTTGCGTTGAGAAGGCGGAGTCAGTCTGGTGGCTTGCGGCCACCAAGCAGCGACGTCCTGTGCTGAACTGACCTTGTCTGGTCCGGTCAGGCCAATTCGCCGCACTGCGCCGGTCCGTACGACGTGGTGGTGCTGCTTTGCTGGGGGGGGGAAGCGTCGCGATCGGCAAGACACGTCGCCTTCTTGTCCTGTCTCGTCTCGTCCTCGTCGAATCCTGGTTCCAACGCAGCCTCGTTCCAGCCTTTGCCTTTGCACCCTTGCAGAATGACGTTTGCCGGCCAGGGAACGCGCCCGCGCCTGAGTCGCCTTCAGCAATCTAGATTCCTCTGTCCAGCACGGGTACCGCCGTCCAGGCGTCCAGACCCAATCGTGTCGATTTCCTCACGAGGGGGCCTCCGCTCGCCAAGGATTCCCTGCCCGCTTGTCTCGCCCGGCCCCAGGGCCCTGCCCAGGGTCTTCAGCACGATTGATTGACGCATTGCTTGCCTGCTTGCGGGCTCGAGTGCTTTGAGTGCTTGGGTCGGTCTGGTGCTTGACTCGCATCCGAATCACCGACAGCCACCCGCTCAGACAAACCAGTGAACCCCCCCCCCTCTCGCCAGCCCGCCAGCCCGCCAGCCCGCCAGCCAGTCGACGTCCAGCTCGGTCTGGCCTGTCCCGGCCTGGTCTGTTTCAATGTTGTTGTCTGGCGGCCACTTGCACCCCTGCGCTGACGGGACCCTCATGCTGCTCCCCGCGTGCAGCACCACCCGCTCACTACCAGCCATCTGGCATCTGGCTTCCATCCATCTGGCGCCTCCGGTCAAGAGTCAAGTGGCACCTGCCCTGCCGGCACCACCTCTGCTTGACCTTACGGTGCATGCATGCATGCTGTCTGCACGCCCCCGCCTACGCACCCGGTTACACACTATGTGGGCAGGTAGGTAGTAGGTAGTAGTTGCCATTCTTAATTATCCAGCTCCCGCCGCTCGCTCTCAGCCAGCACGTCGCATCCATCATCCATCATCCATCACGTCTCTTGTTCCTCTGCCAGCCCGTGAAGCTCTTCAGACTGTCATTACCCTCAGAGGTTGCCTATCTCGTGTCGCTTCTTCTGCTTTCTCAACCTCACAATCCACGACACCCATATCCAAACCCACCTTCGCCGCCTCGACACCGACCTCGTTGGCGCAATAAGGAGCGACAAGACCGCCTCGTACCCAAATTTCCTCTCGCTCGTCTCACCTACTTGTGACAAATTCGTCGCACTCTCATCTCCTGCCATCCGTCATTGTTGGCCCACGATATCGTTTTGAAAGGAGTCGCAATACCCCCTTCCCCCCCGGTGTTTTTCGCCTTTTACAACAAGACTCAAATCTCCATCACAAACTCCGTCATGGCAGCCGACCTCATCATGCCCACGCTCCCGGCGGACCAGCAGCAGTCGCGGCACTATTTGCCCAACATGTATTCTGATGAAAACTCAGCTGTACACATTTATAAGGAGTTCAACTATCGCCCGCAGACCTTTGCCCAATCTCAGATGTCTCCTGTTCTTCACATCTCTCCTCTCGACACATCATGCCTGACGCAGAGCCCGCCTTCCACTACCCCTTCGTCGCCCATTGGCATGCCCTTTCAGCCTGGTGGTCGTCCCCTGTACATGCCCGCCGTCCTACGTCGATGTGATGAATTCCCTCCGACCATGGTTTCCAGGTGCCGAACCGCCGGCTCTACCTCTTCAAGCGACTCGAATTCTACCTTGAAAAGAGCTAATGCTCTTCTCATGAGCATACCTGGCCTGTCCATGCTCGGCCACCATTTTGCGCAACGTCCAGCTACCGAGAGCAACATGACGCTTGAATGCGACTGGGAGCTGGATAGTTTCCCTGAAGTGTCAGGCATGCCTACCCGCAAACACTGGAAGGTAAAGCCCAATCTATTTCATTTTCCCACCATAAACACAGCAAACTTGACCCAAAAGGGAATTTTCGTGTGCTAACGATGCCCCATGGTTTTCAGCCTGATTCCGAGTCTACAATCTGTGATGACCCAGTCTGTAGACGCACTTTCAACTACTTCGTCCGACGACACCACTGCCGAAAATGTGGTGATATCTTCTGCGACTGGCACTCCAGTGCCGTGCTTCCTCTCGACGAAAATGCCGAATTTAATCCACGGGCTGATCCATCCCGGGCCTGCAACTACTGCTTCAACCAGGTCAAATCTCTACACAAAAGAAATGGCAGCCACAGCTCTGGCTCTACCATTGATGATATTCCCACACCGACAACCCCAGTCAATGCTCCACGAACGTCTGACGTGACGCCTCCTCACAAGCCGGAGGTGCCAGCAAGCGCCTCACGCGATTGGAACTGGAGCACATTTTAAACAGTATCACGACGGGCCCCATGAGGTCTTTCGAACCGCAAGCCCAAATTACTTGTCTTGTATTTTTGAAGCGTCTGGAATTTGCCACTGCTTAGCTCGTTTCTCGTTCTAGAGTGTGCGCTCAACTTAGTGCATTCCCTTCTTTTTTGGATACCCGCCAGCGATGTCGATTCCGATGTTGATGTTGATGTCTTTATGCCGACTTTTTATGATTTATCCAATTCGATTTGGAGTCGAATTTTTAATATTTTGATATATTCATTTTGTTTTCCTTTTTTTTAATTTGACTTGTCGAGAATCTTGAAAGCGTGGCGTTATGGGAGGTCAACTGGCATCAATTCTTGAGCCAAACCACAAGTTGCCGTCAAGGATTGGATGTTTGACCCCTTTTTGTTTTTGTTTTTCATATAATATTTCTCTTTTCTGTCATCGTTTGCGGTCTTCTATCTCGTTTTGTTTGCTCATCAAGATTGGAAAGAGTTCACCTTCCACACACATAATCACAGTATCCATCAGATAATGCTCCCTTTGACGATGCGATTGCGTGGTTTTATTCGCCGCCATGATGCGAAATACCCCAGGATCAGGGAAATCCTAACGTAGTGGACTAGAGCAGAAATCATACAGATATTACATTGTGTTTCTTGTATAGATGTGTATAAATGCGTACATGGATATGAAAATTAACTTTTATGCCCGGTTATCCGATGATCCAATGAATTCAAAAGAAGCAGCCACTGCTCACCGTATCTGAACTCGTTTACGGCATGTCAAGCGAGGCCTTGCAATCAAAACCCATCAACATCATCTGGACACGCCCACATATCTACACTTTGCAATCCACACGGGAAAAGTGAAAAAGCGACATGACATCGGGCCTCTGCACGGCCCGATGCCCATCTCACCATCCCGCGAATAATATTCTCTCCTCTTCTAACACCATAGACATTTTACTTTTATCACGTTTATCTAAATCTACTTTATTAGTTTGATATAATTTACCGAAGCCACCGACAGAAGAAAACCCCCGCCACACCACAATCCGCACCAAGAATCCCCCTCACACGGCACAAACAGAGTCCCAGTACCCGAGATGAAGGCCGACGGAATGCACGATATAGTTTTGCTTACCGTCTCGTAATGCCACATACGACCATAGGTGGCAGAAAGCTCGGGATCCCGTCCGCTCTCCCATAGATAAGCTGCCAACCGACAGATTAGTAGTTGGGTCGGTGACGACCAGCGAACACCGGTTGTTGTATGTTTTTTCATCTTTATCTTTTTTTTTATTCGGTTTCTTATTAAGTCCTAGCTATCTTTTTATTTTTAAGAATACTACATAATCTAAGAAACGAAGAAACGGAAGCACATTTAGAGTTGCAATATAATTTAACCTACCTGCATTATCAAGTACATACGACCATAGGTGGTAGAAAACTCGGGATCCCGTCCGCTCTCCCATAGATAAGCTACCAACCGACAGATTAGTAGTTGGGTCGGTGACGACCAGCGAACACCGGTTGTTGTATGTTTTTTTTTTCACCTGTTGTATGTCCCACCCCCCTCTTTTTCTCTTTTTGCCCTCCTTTTATCGCGCGCCGAGTCACTACTCAGCGCAGTACGGACGAATGGATACACATACTTGAAGGCGTGCGGCGCTGAGGATATCTCGTGATATCTTTTGGCGACGTTTGGCTGTTTTGTGGAAAGTGGGCTGTTTCCTCCCCTTTTTTTCCCCTGTTTTTTTTTTTTGGAATATACATACATATATATATATATATATATACACACCACTGTATATCGCATGCCGAGATGGTTCAATTTCCTAAATTCAGTCATGGAGTTGGCTTCGTGTGGGCTGATACCGGGTGGAAGTACTATACAATCTCCCTGCCCGTGAACTGAATCTGCTAAGCACACCGTACTTATCAACACAGTGGCTTTGAGAAATGAGCAGGAATGAAAAACACGTTCGTCATTCGTGTACGACTGCGGCCGGGCATATATCCCCATGAAACACAATCAAGGGGTAAGACGCTTAGAAAACACAAAATCAACGACATGACAAGGGACAAAGGGACAAATGTACAACGATGGATATGGGTAGATGCTTTTCTGCTCAATTGCTCTATGCTTTTTAATCAATGCTAATTTAATAATTTCATCTTCTCCGTCTGGGCAGTCCACTGCTCTTTCGGGAAACCTCGTCCGACACCTCCTCAATCACCTCGATATGACCGACGTGACCGTTGCCGTTGACATTGGCCTGCCCATTGACCATATTCTCCCCTCCATAAACCTCCTTCTCGAGACCTCGTGCAGCATCCCAGCCGGCCTTTTCGGCCAGAGCCACGTTACTAAGGCGGCGGTTTGGCTTGCCGGGAACCTTGTTGTTGGCGGAGCTGCGCTTGACATAGCTGGCAATGAAGAAGCTGACAAATAGATACGTCAGAGGAGCCAGGTACAGGACGTTCAACCATATGGCGAACGTCTCATTTGCCGTCGCAATGCACGGCTGCGTGACGTATACAGTCTCCGTAATGAGGGAGGAAGATCCGTGAGCAGCACCACCCGAGGTGACGGATTGCGAAGCAGCAGAACCGAAGATGAACTTCTTGAGCAGATTCAAAGCGCCGGCGGCAGTGGCGGCGGGGTTTGCGGCATCGGCATCGGCGGCGGCGACGGCGACGTCCTCCATTCGTGTTGCCGCAACCTTGGTCACAGTGACGGGAACGACGTAGGCGACAAAGGAGTGCACAATGGCGTACGAGGCTCCAGCAACGAATTGGGTGATTTGCATGGTCGTCAGCGTCCGCTTGACCACGAGGGGAACCCTAATAGAAAAGGCCGTCACAGTATAATAGGTATACATGAGGGCATGGATGAACGAATTGACCAAGGTGAAGACCCAGATGGGCACCGACATGTAGCGTATACCAGCCCACATGCAAAGCATGGCACCAGCGTGGTGATAGGTTTGCAACGTCGAGCTGAACTTGCCCTTGGCGAGAATAATGAAGGTATCCAAAACCTCGTAAAACTTGCTGAGGTAGAAAATCCAGCCAAAGTAGTTGAGGCCTTCGTTCCAGATGCGTCCCGGCTCAGTATTGCTCGGTTGGCTGCCGTCGAGGCTGCCGAGAAGACTGGTGGGATCTGCGCTGTCCCAGTGTCCGGAAGTATCATTGAAGTACAGGGAGCGGCCCGGTCCGGACGGGCCATGCATGCGGCATAAGCTATCTGCAGTGGCAACGATACCAGCAGGCCCGAAGGGACTGGCGATGCTGCGTCGCATGGTGTTCAGCATGCCCCAAAAAGTCCATGCCGAGTAGACGGCTAGGAATACATTGTGCAAGACAACAAAGGCGAAGAAGACTTTCGTTTTGCTCATGGCCCATGGCTTGTTCTTCCTGGAAGCATTGAACTTGTTCAGAGCCTTGGCCGTGACGGCGTACAGGAGAGCTATCGTCAGAGGTACTCTAGGGTCAAGCGCGGCCTGGTATATGGATTCGGGAATGTTGAATGGTCGCATGATGGATATGGGTTGCGCAGCGGGTGGCACAGGTATGGGCTCGTTGGTCGGAGGAAAGTTGAAAAGACGGCCGTCCGGCACGGACGCCATCAGATGAGCTTGAAGAGTAGACATATTGAACGACTTGGTGTGATGTATGGGACTTCAGGCCAGTCTGTCTCGAAGCATTTAGCGGTCCCCGAGGCCGAGGGTCAAACAGCTTGCCAACTCGGTTTCGGCTTGTCGTGAGTTGAGGCTGCTGAGCGAACAAGCTTGGGTGGAAGACGATATGAATTCGACTTGACGTCCAACCTCCCTTTTGAATATGATAATGCCTCGTGAATGCAAAGACCAAAAGTTCCCAGGACTAAAAGAGAGTAAAGGGTTTAGGGGAGAGGGAAGATTTATTTTTTTCGGCATCAACTGTTGAAGCTGGGACGTCTTCGCGGACTTTGGCCAACAGCTTCTCTCTTAGAAGAAAGGGAAGGTGGGGGGTGCGGTGTAGGGACTAGTTAGTCGAGACGAGGGGCGTGTGCGTACTGTCTCATGCACCGGTTTCCGAGTTGAATCTAAGTGCATTGCGATCGTGGGCAGAAACAAGAGCAACAAAACCTCTTCGATTTGCATGGCATCGGCGGCTTGCGGGATGGCTCTCCGGCGTTGCCTTGCCTAGATCTTGTCAATGCCACAAGCCTCATCTGGAATCTGACAATGTGTCCAGTGGCCCTCCTTGACATGTCTAGACAGTTGAAGCCATCCGCCTGGGCATACGGCATACATACGACATACGACATTCGACTACACATGGTCAAAAAAAGGGGAAGTCGATGCAATCACGGGGGGTGTGCGCTTCGTAGAGCGCACGGACTCCAATGCGGCCAACCACAACGCCACAAGAAGGTTGTTGAGATGCACAACGCCCCACGGCATCGTCGCTCGCTGCTAGTACAATGTCGTCCCTCGGCAATCCATCCTTTCCAGCTCTTCCTCTTCCTGGGGCAAACTGCGCGGGGAGGGAGTGGGGAGGATGGGAGTGGGACGGGGGGATGGAAGCCATTATTTTTTTCCCAACCCGCCGAAAGGAAAGAAGCTACGATGCACCGAGCCCGCTCGCGAGCATGTACAGTGTGTGTGTGTGTGTGTGTGTGTGTGTGTGTGTGTGTGTGTGTGTGTGTGTGTGTATGTTTGTACTCTATGTATGCACATACATACGACATCGAGATTGCACGTAGGCCCTGCCTGCACGTCCCGTCCGAAGTCTCAAGATGCAACCCAGTCGTGCATTTCATCTTTGCATTCAAGAAGCCGTGCTTGCCAGGGGTATATCATTGCGAACCCTCCGAAGCGGATGCTCGGTTTGAAATTCCCATGGCAAAGCCGCATAGGGCAGCCGCAGATCTGTCATCAAGAACCGAATTAAATTGTACGACCCGGACACGCCCTATCTCATTTGCCAAGAGGATACAGACTGCTGAGGTGAATCGACCATATATTTCTCATCCACAGCCCTATCGCAAAGCAGGTTTCGTCCATCAACATCCGTCCCATCAACAGCCGTCTCCACACATGCCAGCATGGACACCTCTTCATGATAAAAAAAAAAGATTGGTTTCTGGTTTCTGGTTTCTTTTTTTTTTTTTTGTTGGGGATAGCACGGCCACACCCCGCACGCCCCGTCAAGTAGGTACGTACGTAAGCCGACTTCTGGTCCAGGCTTGGCTGGACGTTTGCCTGCCGCGGTTTCAAACATAAAAACATCGTCACAAGCTTGAAGGGCAATTCGCGAGCTAGCGCGTGCGAGACGTGCGGTGCTTGCTCTATTGCAGAAAATGGGGGAAGGGGGGTTCGTCATGCACACAAGGCAGGCCATACCTTTCACCTGGAACGACGAATGCTTCATTGTGATAATCCACATATCTCGTCATCTTGACCAACCTGACCAAAGCTCTGCGGTAATGCAATATCCGTAACCAACATCCGCGAGAGTCTATTTGGCTCTAGTCCAGTCCAGTCCAGTCCAGTCCAGCTCCCCCCCCCCCCCCCCCCCCCCCCCCAATCCCCCAAGCCCAAAGCCAATGAAACGGGCCTGGGCTGTCGGTCCTCGGTCCTCGGTCCCAACAATTTCGGTCCGCCGGAAGACAAGGGCAAGAAGGCCTCTGACATTATAGAACAGTGACGGCACAACAGAAACAACATGTGCGCACGCTTGCACGGCTCACACACGACACACGTCACGGAAATAAGACGAGCCGGAAGAAGATGGCTCCCGGAGAGCCGCGGGGGGGGATCGAGATCAAATTGCCAATCCAATTTTTAAACCTTGCGTATGCGCGAAAAACCACACGCATATGTACATATATCCAAGGCATATCTCCACCCTTTTTCTCCTTTACCTTCTACTTTTTCTCTCTCTTTGCTTTCATTTCCCCATCTTCCTTCAAAACGCACAGCTATATATGTTCAGTATTCAAAGTCAATATTACAAAATCGCACAATTGTTGTTCCACTTCCCTGATAGACAGCGTCAAAATGCCTGCCTCCTGAACTCTACAGTTACCCTAAGCTCATGCCCGTCGTTGCTTTTCATAATATGACCTGTTTTGTAGTTTGATAGCTTTTATCTTTTTTTCTTTTTTTTTTCATTGGAAACCAAAAAATAAATCACATGGGGAACATAAGCCATATTAGGAGAGGCATGATACAACATACTACATGCCAACATCACCGTGCCATAATATTGCCTGGTTGGACATTTCAGAAGGTCCACGTCACCCACCCTTCCATCCACATCAAGTCACCTCAACATGCATACAGACTACATCAATTAGAGTATTCATTCTGTGCTATGACTACTGAGGATAAACAGACTGTGAAAAAACATGCAACATGGGAAATTGTATCGTAGGCGCATTTATCAAATTGCGCACATGTGGGGCCCCTGATTATCTTGCCATCTCTTGACAAATCTGTGCCTGCAGATTGCAATTGCTGCATGTGGTTTACGCCTTCAGGGTGCCAGACATCCATCGGTTGAGAAAGTCGAGAGATGGCCCAGGCTGGTCAAAGGGTGTCATGTGACCAGCCTTGTAGATTTGAAGAAATGTCAAGTTGCCGTGAGTCTTCAACATGCCATAGTCCTTGGCATCTTTGCTGGCGCTTGCGGCGATGCCCTTGCTCTCGGCTTTGTTGAAGCCCTCGTGACCGGACCACTCGAGCTTGTTGGTCCAGGCTTGGTTGCCGAGCCAGTTGCAGATAAAGTCGGCATCGCCAGCATAGATGAGAACGGGGATCTGATCCAGAATCTGGGGAACCAGATTGAAGTAAGGCTTCATCCAATCACCTTGGAACAAGAAGTTGCGGTTGATGTCCATGTTGCAGCTCTCATAACTATCAACCTCGACACCGAGAGCCTCCATGACCTCAGGCTTGTTCAACCACTCGGTAATGTAGCCGAGCTCCTCGTAGCAAAGATTGCCGCCCTTGCAATCGCGACGAACATCGTAGGGGTTGCGACCACTTCGTTGATAAGGACCAATCATGGCATTGTTGCAATATATGCTAGCGGGCACGCAAGTCCAGACACTCTCGGAGTCATAGCAAGACTTGATTAAAGACTGGCAGCGGGGCAAAGCGTTGTCCATGCTCTGGCAAGTAGCCTCGTCCAGGACAGCAGGGTAGCCGCCACCACCACAAGCCATAGGGCGGTAATGCTCGTACTGGGTGTAGCCATCGGTCAAGCCATTTCCAATCAGAATACTTTTGAGGTTGATGTTTCGGTTCTTGTGCCTAAGAATTTCCGAGGTAAAGACAGGAATGTAATGGCCGCCATATGACTCGCCAGCGATGTGGAAGTCCTGCTTGGCATATTCGGGAAATTGGTGGAAGAATAGAGTGAGCAGAGCATAGATATCCTTGCCTGCAGCGACGGTGTCGCTGACTGTGCCACTTCCATACGAGAAGCCTACGTTGACAGGCTGATCGAGGAAGATGACGGAAGCATTGGCATTCCACGAGTGAGGATTGTGGACGAGCTCAATCTTCTTGTTGATGGAAGCCGGGCCGAGCTCCATGAACAAGCCAGTAAGGGATGAACAACCTGGGCCGCCATTGAGCCAGAGAACCACGGGGTCGTTTTTGGGATCGTTACGCGACTCGAAGAACCCTACAAGTTGCAGTCAGAACGATATGAAGGCTTTTCTGCTTTTGTCTTTGTTTGAATTCGTTGCCATCAAGAGTGGACGGGCCATTGTTTTCCCGCGCTTACAGTAGAAAAAATGCTTGTCCTTCTCATCATCATCCAGATAGCCGCTGTACTGCTTCACCTTGTCGACACCCAGCTTGGAGGGATCGACTTTCTTGGCACGGAGGCTGTAGTTATTGAGCTTGCCGCCAACCTTGCGGTGGGACCCGGCCAGGTCGTTCTCCACCCAGAGAGACTGGACATCAGCGCCTTTGACGACATGATCCCATTTGCTGTTGGGCATGCGCGAGTGCTTCTTGGGCCTGGCACTGATGACATGCTTCTTGAAGGCATCCACAGCATCGGGCGCAAGCAATGACACTTCGTCCCAGATGCCCTTGGCCTCGGCCGAGGCTTCACCAAAAGCCTCCTTCAAAGGCTTGGTCCAGCTGTCAAAGTCGGCGTGGCCAATGTTGCCAAGGTCGATGCCAAAGGGCAGCTTCGAGGAGTCGCTCAGGACCTTTTGGTCCTGGAGACCAACCGCGGACGAGGCGGCGCCTAGCACGAGGGCAGAAGTGGACAGCCGCATGGTGGATGGTGAATGGCGGGCACTTGCTGCTGGGCGGATGCTTTTTTCTCAAGGAGAGATGCAATGTACAGGTATTCCTTTTGGATTCTCCAACGATGGGAGTCAAAAGACGAAAGATGAAGAGGGTTGGTGAAAGTGACGCGGGGTGGACAGGGTGTAATGAGATGGGAGCGAGCGGGATTCCGGCGGCAATGAGGCATTACATGACGAGGCCGCGGCCAACAACCAGCCTCTTGATTGGACGGACGATGGGAGCTGATTGGGTGTGTTGGCACTGGAGGAACACCAGGCCCCAGGCACCAGGGCCCAGGCAACACCTGACGTGGTGCGGCGAGGTGCGAGGCAGGAACGTGGGACGCTGGATGTGCCCAGCAACAGGCCGCTACTGGCCAAGTCTGGTAGCAACTAATACCTCGGCAACTGCAGTTGGTCACTGGTCAGGTACTGTGTACCTATCGCCTTCGCATGGCAACGCGAACAGCGGACGATCACGCGCTCGCTCTTTCCACTACTGCCCAATCACATGGCGTCCTGGCAGCAGCTGCTCGGCTGTCCACCTCGGGTGCTCTCCTAACATCCATCATGGCACGGGCACCCATGGACGCAAACAGACTGTCACGACTGTCCGTTGCTCACTTGATATGTTATTGTGTCGATCATAATCCTCGTGCAGTCGAGTGAGACACGCACAACCGCACGCACAACCGCACCCGCAACCCCCACTGCCATAAGTGACCCACCGCTACCAGGAGATTATTTGAACGACAACGACGGCCATGGACGCCATACGGTGAAAGCGGCGTCTGGATAAAGCGCATGGATCGAAGTACCTATGAGCCCTGATGGCTTTCCAATCTTCGGGCTCCCGATTCCTCAGTATCACGCCGGCAACATGAAGAGCGAAGGAACTGACTGGTTCGTCTTCTGTGCTCATTGGAAAATATACAGATGATTATCTACAGCCAAGTCCTTTAGCCGCCAAAAAAAAAATCAAAAAAAAAAAAATCAAAAAAAAAAAAATCATGCGCGGCAATCGCCACTTGGCGCAACACCGTGCACCGCCGCCCAGGGATCGTCGCATGCGTCTTTGGCTCTCTGGTACTCGATCTTGCCCTGCAGCTCGCGAGACAGTTCCTTGGAGTAGTGAACGTCAATGAATTCAAAGATGAGATCGAGCCCCGAAGTTACCTTTTGACAAGTTAGCGCTGCCCAGTGCCCACATGCTCATGTCGCGACAAGCAACTAGGTATAGCTAGGGAAGAAAAAGAAAAGGACATACGCCTGATGATGTCCAAACATTGCCATCAATCGTCCATTTCGCCGGCGACACCCACTTCACTTTGGGCCCCATGGCAACAATATCATTCCACGAAGACTTGCTGGTTGTCGCCCGTTTGCCATCCAGGACGCCGGCGGTAGCAGCGAGACCTGCACCTGTGCAAATCGTCATCAAGTACTTGACGCTGGGATAGGTCTTGCGGATGAAATCGACGGCGCTGCGAGAGGTGTCGCCATGTCTCATGCCCGGTCCGCCCGGAATGAGCAGCACGTCAACATCGCGTGGCGGCTTCTCAAACGTATGCGTGGGGTTGGTGGACACGGCGAAACGTGAGCCGTACTTGTTGAAGGCCGGCGACGTAGGGCGCATCCATAACGGATCCATGGTCTCGGCAACGAAACTGAGATTGAGTTGCTTGCTCATGGACAAGTAGAAGAGCACGTCGATTGGTCCAAATACATCGATTGTATCGAAGCTATTGTACATTACAACAGCCCAATTTTTGGGATACGTCGTGTTTTGTTGCAGTCCCAACTGTTCCCCCCCTTGTCCGTCTCTGCCAAGCACGGCTGCCGAGGCGATACTCGCATGGACCAGCCAGCTGAACGCAGTGAGCTTCATGGTATGTACAAGGAATTCGAAATTGATCAACAGGGTGCAGAAGACGGTGATGACGGTAAACAAGAAGTTGGAGATGATATATAATATGAATATGCTGCCGAGAAAAAAAAGAAAAGACAGACAGGAAGGCTCTGCCAAGGCCCAATATTGAATAAAGTCCAGAACCAGGAAACGATGAAGAAAATATTCTCGTACGTACCTGCGTCCTTATATATGTGCCATATGTCATAAAAATATATATAAAAAAAGCCGGATCCCTTTTCCAACCTAAAAGTGAATACATAAAAGGCTTGCTCATGACCATATATCCCCCTCACATCAGCCAACTGCTCCTTTTTTTACCGCTGGCCTTGACCACCGACAAAATGACAAGGACAAAACGCGGCACCCTCAAAAAAAAAAAGTCCCCGAGACAAGGCATGGACCGTGCTCCCATCCTTATTCCTTTGTTCTGGTGACAAGCTTCTTTTTTTCTTTTCTTTTCTCTTTTCTTTCTTTTTTAATCTCCCTCTTTTTCTTTTTCCGCCGTACCCATTGTTCACCCTGGTTTTGGAAACGTGACTCGTAGCTCCGGGCATGGACAGTGCAATGGGCGGGGTACTCGGGGTATTCTTGAATTGGGTCCTAGCGATGTTGAGGCTTTGTGTACGTGACATGGTAGTCGTAAGATACAAATATGTCTACGTGTAGCTGGTAATGGTGCCACCCCTGTCCTTCCCCCACACATAGGTCGTGTAACGGGCCTGGAGATCAAAGGGAGAATAGAAACATGTCACTGGTCGTTTCACGGTTGGTTGGTGTTGATGGGCTGGATTCACCACTTGCCGCCTGCTATCCCTGTTCCATCTACTCTGACCTGGATGCCTATACACGAGGACGAAAAAAAAGGGGGGGGGGGGGGGGGGGGATGAGCAAGATGAGATTGGAGACTTGGTTCGAGTGGCGCGCGGATATTGCAACAAAGTGCTCGTCCAGCGAAGCTATTCATTGGCTCTCGTGCCACGATGCATCAAACATGTCAAGTTGGTTGTCCCCCCATCCCCCATGGTGATACCTTCGGGTGCCTTCGGGATGGAACTTCTGCCTCTGCCTCGAGGCCTCTGCCATTACCGCCGAGACGAGTTCCTCTTCGTTACAGATCTGGATTATGGTAGATACATGTGCTAAATGTTTTAATTCTTTTTTTCTTTCTTTTTTAATTCTATGCTTCTTTGCCTCCTGCCGCCGCCGCAGCTTCCTTTTCCTTGGCCTTAGCCGCCTTCTTGGCAGCCGTTTGCTGCTCCTTGAGGAGTTTCTTCATCTGGTTCTTGCTCATTTCACCTGGTGCTCCCGCTGCATCGGCATTCTCAGCGCCATCGCCTGATTGTTTGGTCACGAGCGGAATGACGAGATCTGCTCTTGGTACCTTCGGGTTTCCTCTCCACTCCAGCGGACGGACGGACATGAAGTCGTCCACCACGGCATCCGTGACCTTGGAGCGCCGCTCTTGGAAAACGCCCACGTATTTCTGGACGTAGTCGATGCAAATGGCTTTCAGCTGTGTAGTTTCGAGTTGTGGTATTAGTAAAATATTTGGGCCTTGACTGCCACGCACACAGATCTTTTGCTTCTTACCTCGCCTGTGAGCAGTTTACCACTGGTATAGTCATCCTTGATCTTCTTGAGCTCCTATAGTTTTTTTTTACCCTGTCAGTTTCACTTTCTTGGTCTTCTTCTTCCTTTGATCCTTTCACAGCAATGTTGACTCACTTCGTCATCTTCCATGAAAAAAGTGAGGTACTGGTAAGCCACGTCCACGTCCGGATTACCGCCCTTCTCACGATGTTCCTCTAGGGTCTCGCGTCCACCAGAAAAGGCATATTTGTTGATCTTGTTCTTGATTTGTTTGGCGGAGTCGCTCAGGAAAATGGCAGAGTTGTCATCACTGGCCGACATTTTCGATCCGGGACCTTGCAAGGCGTCGAGAAATCGCATGTGAACCAGAGCAGGCTTGGCAAACTTGAGGCCAGATGCACAATCTCTCGTCAAACGAAAATAGGGGTCCTGATCAATGGCGCAAGGAATCAAGCAGGGAATGCTGGCCGTCTTCTTCTCGTCCTCGCCAAAGATGTGTGGAAATGAAGAGGCAAACGACGTCGCACCTTGGATGCTGGCAAAATGAATCTTGCCAATGTTTGAACTGTCCCGACAGTCAGTTTGTTCTTTTTCACCGCTGGATGATTGCACTGGATGCACCAGAGTGTGTCGTGTCTGCTTACCTTCCGTCAAATCCAAAAATGGCCTTGGCCGTGTTGAACGTCACTCTCTTGGCAAAGCGAACAATATTCTTGTAAAACGCGCCGCCGACGTAAGCAAAGTCTGAAAAAATAAAAGTCTTCTTGGGGTCAAATCCAGCGGCAATGATGTCCATGGCGTTGGTCCGGCTATATCCCATGACTTCCTCTACAGTTCGCTTCTCGGAAAACAAATACTTTTCGTCTAAAAGCAAAAGTAGAAAAAACAACAGCAGCAGCGGTTAGGTTGACCTTGTCTTCATGGTGGGCAGTAAAGTCGGGCAGATTTTCATTCTCACCATCAGTCAACATGACAATCAAGGGAACGTCCAGCGTTTCCTGAAGCCACCTGATGCATACAAGTTAGTACCGAATTCCTTGAATGTTTTTGCTCCAAACGTTCCGTCATTTTCTTACTTTACGAAATCAAATACTTGAGTATGACCAATGTGCATGCTATCACTACTTGGTCCACGACCAGTATAGAGGAAGAAGGGCTCATTCTGAACGACTCAAAAATAGAATAAAAAATACAATTTAGAGTCAATTAGTAAAATTCTCGCACAAGTAACACCGGTTCTGTTCTAGGTGAAAAGAAAAATGGAAGGAAGAAGGAAGGGAAAATGAGGAGAAAGAAACAACAACAATGAAAAAAAGTGACCAAAAGGTGTAGACACAAACCTTTTCATAACGATCCAATATCATGTGCAGGTCGCGGTGGCTGAAGAAGATGCCTCGGCGCATAAACCTATGAGGCTTCACTCCGGTGACTTTTTCCCAGCGCTGCAACAAGACCTCATCGATGGAGCTGGTGCCGAACTCGTCAATGAGCTTACGGTAGTCAATGGCCTTGACTTTGCCATCTTCGCCGACCTCGCCTGAGACCGACCAGGGGTTGATGTCCTGCTTCGAAGACGCCGCATCCTGGGCCGTTGCATCAGCTCCGGAGGCCGTTAGGACTGATTCAGAGGCCATGGTGTTTTGAGGCAAGGGTAAGGATGAGACCGCAGGATGGCGTTTGCGATGAATAAACTTGGCGGAGAGGGTGGAGGAGTCAGAACGGTCCAGCTATTGCGAACCTGTGCGGTGACTCAAGCCCGTGAGTTTTGGCCAGAAACCAGACAGACAGCACCTTTGATGGAGTTCACTCGACCAGCCCACGTCCAGTCCAGCCAGACAGGTCGAGCGAGAGAGGAAGGCGGGGCAGCCAGACAATTTCACCGGTAACGTGGTGGGATCCACTTTGGACTCTGGCAAATGAGAGAGAGTTACCAAAAAAAAAAAAAAAAAAAAAAAAAAAAAAAAAAGAATACCAGAGTGACCAAGACCAGACTCATCTGCCCCGCCATCGACATCATCCTTCGTCACACCTCGACCTCGCAGAACGAACTTGCCAATCTTCTCCCATTTCGCATTTTTTTTTTCGATACCAAAAAGATACAGTTCAACGCCAGCGATTTTTTCACTTTTATTCCATTCATCAGATACCTCCTTCGCCGGTCCTTAGAGGAAGGGGCTCTACTTCACGAAATTCAGCTTATTCCGTGGCTCCCTCCCACCCATCCTTGGCATATTCTCATTCCCACTTTCGAATTCCCAGCGCGAAGCATTCATCGATCCTGCAATCTACACAAATACGCACGCGCACGCGCACACGCACGCACACACACGCACACACTTACATAATTAGCAACCATGCCTCAGATTCAACAGCCGTCCAACCAAATCAAGCTGACAAACGTGTCGCTGGTCCGCCTAAAAAAGGGCAAAAAACGCTTCGAAGTCGCCTGCTACAAGAACAAGGTCATGGAATGGCGGTCCGGGATAGAGACCGACCTAGACAATGTTCTCCAGATCCCGAGCGTCTTCCTCAACGTCTCCAAGGGACAGACGGCGCCGCGGGAGGACCTCGAAAAGGCGTTTGGAAAGGGCACGCCGACAGACGAGATCGTGCTGGAAATCTTGAAACGAGGAGAGCTTCAGGTCGGGGAGAAGGAGCGGGCGGCGCAGCTGGAGCGGGTGCACAATGAGGTTATTGGTATTGTGGCGAGTAAGCTGGTTGACCCGAGGACGAAGCGAGTGTATACGATTGGCATGATTGAGAAGGCGCTCGACATGTTGAGCTCGCATGCTCATGGCAACGCTGGGGAGAAGAGCGGGAGCGGGAGCGCTGGGGGGAGCGGCGCGGCCACGCCGGCTACAAGGGCGGGAGACGGGGTTGGTGGTGATGGAGGGGGCGAGGCGGCCAAATCTGTCGCCGCCAGGATCAAGGAGCACAATTGGACGGGCGTGGTCACGACCAAGAGCGCTAAGAGCCAGGCGCTGGACGCCATGAAGGCTTTGATCGCCTATCAGCCCATCCCCGTGGCCAGAGCAAGAATGAGGTTACGTGTTTCTTGTCCGACGAATGTGCTCAAGCAAGCTGTCAAGACGGCTGGAGGAAAAGGCGCCGCCGGCAAAGACAAGGATGGCGAAGACTCAAAGGCGCCGCCGGGGGCTGCTGGCACCGTCAAGGACAAGATACTGGGCTACATAGAGCAGGTCGAGACGCAAGATGTCGTAGGCTCGGAATGGGAAGTGGTTGGGTTTGTCGAGCCGGGCGCCTTCAAGGCCTTGTCGGATTTCATCGGTAACGAGACAAAGGGTCAGGGAAGGGTGGAGGTGCTAGACATGGCCATTACTCATGAAGATTAGATGGCATGGACCAATGGGAAACGAGATAATTCCGTGAAATGCCGGTCTCCTATGACTTTTTTTTCCGGTCATGCTTGCACAAAAAACAGTTCTTTTTTAGTTTTTCTTTTGTGAAATTCCTCCTCTTGTGCCACGGTGTCAGGTCTTGGCGAAAGAGCGCGATGGTGGCAGTCAGGTACGAGTAAATAATGTCGAACAGTAAAAGAAAGGGAAAGAAAAGAAAAGACCGTCCAAGCGGAACAGAAACAAGACGCGAAAAGCGTGCGATGCGATCCGTCTAGTTTCAAGCATCACTACCTCTCCACGAGCCACCACTGTCCTCAACGCTCGCCAATGTTCTGTCAGCAGCATTAGAACGCAGTCCACTTTAGGGAAAAATATTCTGAAATGCTTCACCTCTTTTCGTCGTTACATTCAATGAGTTCGTCATTCCGCCGTGTCTGAGTGCAGATGTGACAAGCTCACACGTGCTCCAGACAGCACACGCACGGCACAGAAAAGACGAAAAAACAACATAGACAACTCATTAAAAAAAGTTGTTTTTTATTCTTAGAGAGAAAAAATTCTGTGCAACAAGATGGAATAATCCCAATCCGACACGCCATTTTCCCGGTCCCTTTTTTCCCCACCCACCATATCCACTCTTCCTATGCAGTAGATCGTCGTTAAATAAAATAAAACAATTGCTTTAACCACCCTTCTTCTTGGAGACACCGACGGTTCGGCCACGGCGACCAGTGGTCTTGGTGTGCTGACCGCGGACGCGCAGGCCCCAGTAGTGACGAAGACCACGGTGGGCACGGATCTTCTTCAAGCGCTCCAAATCATCACGGAGCTTGGAGTCGACACCGTTGGCCAAGATCTGAGAGTCCTTGCCATCGACAATGTCGCGCTGTCTGTTGAGGAACCAGGTGGGGATCTTGTACTGAGTAGGGTTTTGAATAATGGTGACGATTCGCTCAAGCTCTTCGGATGTGAGTTCACCGGCACTGTGTAAAATAACATGCGTTAGTCTTTTTCATCTCCCTATATCTTGAAGATCATTCATCCTTGCATCCTATTTTCCCAATATCTTTTGGATGCTAATTCGCTTGTCTTTCATTTTGTGATCCTCGCAATCGGAACGACCCGGTTTTTTTCAGGTAAAAAAAAATTGACAGGATATCAGAAAAGTAGGGATAGCCAGAAGTGCTGGATTCGTACCGCTTGTTCAGGTCGACATCAGCCTTCTTGCAGACCAAGTTGGAGTATCGGCGACCGACACCCTTGATCTTGGTCAAGGCGTACATGACCTTTTGCTTGCCGTCAACATTGGTGTTCAGAAGACGCAAGATCTAGTTGCCACAAATGTTAGTCCCGTGCGTTGCATTGATCCGACTAGAGAAAAAAAACAAAGTAGCCAAGGAGATAAAAGCTCCGATTTGCTGGCCGTGACGGGATTGGGCGTGTTTTTCGGAACGTTTGAGGAATGGAGACCATCGCCATCAAGAGGCAATTTAGGCGTCACTTACGAACTGGAAGTTCGTCTTCTCTCCCGAAACGAGCGACATGATGGGCAACTGTACCGGTCGTTGCCGTGTGCTCGATTGCGTTCGATGGTTTGGGAGTTGAAGTGAAGAAGGCGGAGGGTTGGTCTTCGCTCGCTTAACGTGGTGGGAAATTCGAGCCTGTGGGGTCACAGGTAGGGCAAGCCAATACTGTCCAGTGCACACCAAAGCTTGGGAGTCACGTGCGCTTGACATGTAAGCAACAATTTAATTGGTAAAATGCGGACCAGAAGCATATGAAATTGTGGAGCTAGTCGCTCGAGCGTTAATATTATTCCGAGAAGGACAGATTCTCGCTCTTCTTCCAAAACTCCATAACTACGATTGGATGTTATTTCCTCACAAAAAAAAAGAAGGCGAATCGTCCCTGCTTATACACCATATCACAGCAAATTGGGAGTATACGTGTTCGAGCACTCTGTTTTAATTTTCCCTCAGGTGCGATGCCCTCAAAGGCGACACAATTGTACATACGGTAGGTTCCCGCTTCATAGTATTACGTACCTACCTAGGTAGCAAGTACGCAGGCATGTACCCAGGTAGTTTGTGTTCTTTGCAATTCGTCTTCTGCCATTGCTCGTTCAGTCATCATCAGGACTGATCTTGAGCCGGATACTCGCGCTTCGACGTGATAGTACAAGACAAGAAAAAGCCCTTGACAACGCTTTTTGAGTACGAAACCTTTAGTGACTTCACCAAGTGGAGGCTTTCGTAATTTATCTGTTGTTACAAACTTGACCATGTCACCTTGATTTTTTTTTTTTTTTTTGATTTTTTTTTGATTTTTTTTTTGCCTTTTATATTTCGTTCGCCTTCGCCGCCAACATGATTTTCGCTTCTGAGCTGCCCTGCTTCTATGCTATAGAAGTGAAATTCAGCCATTGCCATAGAACCTGACTCCGTTTCAGCTGTTGTCGAGTCCGATGACGTCTGCTCCCGAAGACTGATAGATACACGTCACTCCTCGCAGTATCACTGTCCCTATATAGAGGGCTGTCGCTCGTTAGCTTCCACACTGCGCAATTCGACGATGGAACTAACACTTACTTCCGGTGGTAACGTAAGTTTACTGGTCAGCATTTCCCACAGAGACGCCCTGTCCATTTCGACGCCGTGCGAATTGTTCTTGGGTGGAATGTGAAAAACGTGGACATCTTGTAGACCGCGAATTTCCAACAGCTCATCAATTCCCAGAACATCCGACATTCGGACGTTTCGATAGGTAATGGGAAAATAAGTTCTCATCATTTCCGCTCGTTCGTTCAAGTGCATCAATGTCAGCTTCGATAAGTTGATTGACAAGGCCTCCAGTCTCAGGCACTTGGGTATCATCTTGAATGCTTCAGCCGCTTGTGGACCACACCAGTGAACTACAATATGGCGGACATGCTCTCTGAGGTGCGAGTTGTTGTTCAGATGGATAAGAAGCTCGCAACCACATCTGAACCGGAATTTCTTTTTCCGAAAAAACGTTCGATAGAACTCTTCACCCAAGGCCCGGCCCAGCAAATGCGGAAGAGATTTCATCTGTGATGTTTGGAAAACGTGGTCTCGATCGTACTTGGGACACCTGCACGCCGCTGTTCTCGTCGCTGGCACGATGGTATGACTTCGAAAAGTGTTGTCAATCATCAGGTCCATTGTTCGTTCCCGAATCTCGAGTGGGAGTTTCATAAAAGGAAAGCACTCTGTGGATGTTTGCCTATCTGCAACTTGCTTGTGAGTGAAAGGGCCCAAAGCTCTAGTGCGAAGCATGGATAGATTACCTACCTGCAATGTCTAATATTTCCGTACACATTTCTATGATGTCTACGCATGTTTTAATCTCTGAAGGGTCTTTCTTGAGAATGTTTGCGCATTTTGTGATGGTGTTTGCAACCGCTGCTCTACGTCGTGGACTCAGACGGACCAGCCGTCCAAGCTCGGAATCATCCACGCTGCCGGAGTGGTAGCTGTCGAGGCCCTGGAGCAACGTTTGTATGTTCCTGGACAGTCCATACCGCATGGGTATGGCCTTGGCCTTTAAAACGAAGAAGGACTTGCCGCTAGACATGAGCGCAAGTCGAGAGGCGCTGCTTTGGATAGGAATCCGCTGTCGATGTTGTTGCAGGAAGCAGTTTTGTTGGGAAAAGAGAATGAGCCAGCCTGAGCAACATTGTTACCGTCCATATGGGTCCATATGTTGACAGTTGTAGTTCAGAATGGTAGGAGCAGTGAATGTCGCCAGCCGCTACAGGTGGCAGTGCTGGAGAGATTATGCGATGCGTGATGTCTGATCTGATCCGTCCAACAGCCCGTTGCTCCTTCCTGACTTGTGTGTGGAAAGTCCACGTGCACGATTCTCGTCGTCAGTACAGCTTCTAATGCAGTTCTGCTTCCACCAGACTTTTTGACCGATTTGGATTCCGCATACTACATCATGGCAGGCACGTACATATATAAGCCATTCCGGCTGGTGTTTGTGAAACGAGGCGAGCTCGACACTCAGAACTTTAGAAGGCGATGAGATGGTGGACACTCATATTGATGGTTTTCATTAATGTTGTAACTAGCTCCTTTATGATAATTATATTTGAACCCGACCCTCTCAAACGCCGAAAATGCAAGAGGGAGTAATGAACCCGCCCGCTTGATACCAATTGACGTCCCCCGAATATATCAAGTCATTTGTCCGTGATAACCTGCCCAAGAGGGACGTAAACGCTGATGCATAAATTGTGTTGTGTGACGAGCACGTCATAGAGTTTCCATGATCTTTTTGTATCATGCCGTATCATGTATCGTAATTGGAAGCACTGTGTGTCCTAGTAGGAGCGTGTGCCCCTACAGACAGCGATAGGGATGGCCATATCCCTCATGGCTCGGCCTTGTTCTAGAAAATGTGTGTTTGATAGTGCGGTGAATGTATGAGTGTGAGTGTAAGTGTGAGTGTGAGTGTAAGTGTGAATATGGCTATGAGTGTATAAGGGTATATTAAGAATGATAGTGACTGCAAACTTTTTGGCGATCGAACATCGGCGGCGGTCATGAGTTCGAGAAGTATACTAAAAATGCCGTGCGCGGCTATGGTTACCCGTCACATTTGTGTGGCAGGTGGGTGACATGTGTCAAGTGTGACAAGTGTGTACAAGTGTAGTGTAGGCGTGTGAGTTTGTGTACTGGCCCGCGTGTGGTGTTTGGCGCAGACGTGATGAAAAGGTGATTGTCGTATTGAGGCGGTGAATTGACGGTCGTTAGCGCAGGCAGTAAGAGGCGGTATGTGGCATCAACTGATGTGGCATTGATGCTCATGTGGTGGTGGCATTGAGAGGGTTGAGAGGGACTGACGCGGTGAGCGTCTCCAGTCAGTGGTCGAGTCAGGGGCCGAATCAGTGGTGGTCAAGGCTAGTCATTGGTCCCATTTGGTCCCATTTCAGTCTGGTCTGGCCTGTCGGGCGTATGTATATCCGCCAGTCTGGTACCTTTTCCCGCCGGACCACACATGCATGCGTCTCCAGGTTGGAGAGAGAGAAAGATTGGCCGCTCCAGTCAGTCTCGGTCAGAGTATGGGTTCGGCAAGTCCGTCAGCGACGAGGTGTTGGTGTCTGCTCTGTCCATATCCAAGCTGGGCCTTCGTGTGCAACACGGACTAACGCCAATGAAGCTGAGTGATTCGATCTGATCTGGATCGCTGGCTCCAAAGGTCATGGTGAAATGACTGAGCATCTCTTGATGCTTGAGGTTTTGCAGCGTCAGCGGTCGCTGGCTGGGGTGCATCTTCTTGTTCTTCTTATTTTTGATGTCCTCCTTTGCTTCCTGCGATATCTTATCCGAATCGTCCTTTGACCGGCGGCCCCAGGTGAATGTTCTGGCGAGTTTGCCACCACTGGTGTTCGATTTGTGTAATGACGACGATGAGCTCATAGTGGTTGTTGTCGTGGAATTGCTCTCCGTCTGCGATATGGTATCTGAGCTGTCAGACTTGCGCAGCGCGCGTCGAAAGCGTTCTCGGATGGTCATTGTGAGGGCGATATGATGTAGAAGAGAACTGTTGATATTGCGGCGTTGTGTTGTGTTCCTCCTGTTTTGTTCTTGTTCTTGTTCTTGTTGATCTTGCTGTTGCTCCTCTCCTCTATCCTTTGCTGCTGTGTCTCTTTTCTGCTGAAATCACAAGCAACGGGCCGTTGTGGATATATGAGACTGATATACATGTAATATATGTATGGTAGGCAAGTATGTCGTACTTGAAGAGGAGTCGCCAGGAAAGCATGCGAAAGCCCACCATGCTCGGGAAGGGCAGATCTAGCACCATTTAAAGGTGGCTAAGTCGGCAACCAAGTCCGTACATAAATCGCCAGCCTATTATTAGGGGGAGGGCGGAGGGGGTGAGCATCTGCAGATTCTGCAAGAATGCAAGAAACCCTCGTCGTGCTTGGTGGTCCTAGACTGCTGGGGCACGAAAACGCGCATCATTTGCGCAGTGGCGACTCTTTTCGGCCCATCTTGTCCTGGGGGTCCGCGGCGGAGAAGTTGTGGGGGGGTGCGGAGGCCGCAAGGGCTTTTGCTTTGGAGTCGGAGTTGGTGGAGTGCATGAAGCAGGCGGATACCAGGAAGTTAACAAGGCACCATACCAGACAGACTACTAGGAGTGGATGAATGCTCGACACACCAGACTGCTTGCTTTGCTTTTGCGTGCGCCTCCAGACTTTGTATGTACATGCCCTCATCCATCTTGTGGTTGTCAGCATCCATCGGCATCCAGACGACCCAAAGTTCAATGGCGGATGGGGTGGGGGGTCCACAAGGGAGCGAATAGGAGCCAGTCATAAGCGTCAAGTGCAAAGAGACCAGTAGGCCGGGGGGGTAGCCAGGCAGTCCACGACTCTGCGGCTCCACGAGCCAGCTCGAGAAGTTGGGGCGCTCTGCTGCAAACAGCCTAGCCGTCGCGTGCAAGTCCGGGACATTCCAGGTTCCTGCCTGCTACCCGGGCCCAGGTGGAACATTGTGAATCAGGCCAGTTGACCATGGTCCTTGCCATGTAATAAAAGCAACAAAAGCGATAAGAAGCAATCCCAAATCCCGCCCTGAGTCTACTGGCAGGCCAGGCGACCGGGAATCTGGAATTTGGAACTTGCACGGGGCAGACGCCAGCACGGCAAACGGCAAACGGAAAGAGCAGTTGGCAAAGCAGCGGTCCACGCATGCAGGCACGCCGGATTCCAAAGCCCACTTGGCGCGACAGCCACATGACTCTTGCCATTTATTCATCAACAACCGCAAAAAAAACGGTCCCAAAACCTGCATGTAAATTATAGTTACGTATATACTATGTGTGCGTGCACAGCGTTTATGTGCCTACGCTAATGTAATTGTATTAGTGGCCTGGAGACAAGATGCTAGTTTTGTTGACAACGTGTCGGACAAACAGCAGTGTCAGTCAGGTCTCGGTCTCAGATTCCAGCCACCAAGTCAGGCAAATGTACCGTACATAGGTATGTACGGTACCTACCACCCACCGACAGTACGTACCGACAGTACGTTCAACGTCGACTGCTTCGACTGCAGTAGTTTAGCGCTTTGCCACTTTGCTGCAGCTGTTTTTTGCCTCTTCCAGTCGCGCCTTCCGTCCGTCTATATCTCATGAGCATGTCAATACCGCGTCATGGCGAAGCGATGCAAGAGCAAAGCATATCCGAGAAAAAAGCGTTGTGCGCAAAAAACTGCCCTGCGGCTGCATACCAGCACACCATCTGGCAGATTTTTTGTGTCTGGTCGATGCGCGGGTTCCGTTACACTTCTAGAGCGAATTCATCATGCTGTGTCCACACACACTTATTAGTCACTGAGAGTAACTTTGTTGTATGCATGTGTGCACCACTCCGCTTAGCACGGCTGTCCCCCCGGGTCGGTGTGCTGTCTGATCCGCCGCCCACCATTGTTTTCTCGACTCCGACACTTTGCGTGGTGGAGGAAGAAGGGGGTTTGGGGGTTGGGGAGCGACAGGGCGATACCTTCAACCCTGGACTTGGCACGGGGTCCGCAACATCGTGTCACGGGTCCGGAAGAATCCCAGCTTAGGAAGCCAGGTAGAGTCGGCCTTAGAAAATAGCTCGTAGTCCAATAACGCCTCGAGTAAGCAGAGCGTGACTACGTCATCAGCCCAGCTTGTCCAGTGCTCCATTTCAACGAGCCCTCGGCCCTTCGGACAACCTTTTCCAGAAGCGACGCTTCTCATCCTTCATTGTCTGAATTGTGATAATGACGGCACGACGGCACTGTGGCGCCCCCCTTCCCCCCTCCTCCTTCCCTTTCCGCCGTGGGGAGAGGGTCTGGTGTCTTGGCAGCCTCTTTTACAAGAGCGTCATCTCACCGCATCCGCAGAAACCATCTAGAGGGAAAAGCATAGTCATGAGAATGTCCAAACGTATGTATGTACATAACATACATACAGTGGGTGTATGTACATAGTATGTACATGCAACGCATGAAGTAAAGTGGAAACGGCGACATGGGGAAACGAGGACATTTGCTGTGCCGGTCATTGGTTAGAAGATCAGAACTAGGCGAACATCAACCCGCTAGAGGGCTCTCAAAAGTACCTCCAGACCAAATCTCTTATCTGCTGTACCAGAAAGGACTTGACTGTAGGTACCTACATACAGCAAGTCCTACCATACAGAATACTGTAGTATAGATAGTACATGCGTAGGTACGTACTATACTGTATTGTCAATTGTGTCGGTAGCCTCGGGTCAGTGGTTGGAGCGGCAGGTATGCGCACCCATTGGCCTAGACCAGGCCAGGGCCCTTCTCGTGCCTGCAGGCAGCGTGACCGGCGTCTCAACAAGCAAATCAGGCAAATTAAGCGAAACAGGCTGGGGGCCTGAGAAACAAGGAGTTATCATGCTACAGCTGGGCTCGCAGGACAGGACAGCTGTATGGTCGCCTTGTCTGTCGCCCGCCTGTCGCCCGCCTGTCGCCCCAGCCGTGATTCGCGTCGTCTCCTTCATCTCCTCTCCTGCCTCCCACCCACTCGCAGGTGAAGCTCATCCAATAATGACTGGCTCATGGGTACCTGACACCTTGTCAAGCAAACAGCCAACCAGATACCATGCATAGGCTTTGCGCATTACCGGCGTACCCGCGCATGTGCGTGCGCTGCCGTCTGCTTTGCTGCTTGGCACACTCAGCCCAGAGCCGTCAGGCGCATGATCTGCCTTTGCTTCGACGGTCGTGACCTCAGACCGTGATCACGTCGCTGGGCTGCTCGTGTCACCATGAATTTGTGTTTCACAAAATAGCTCTGACCGCGTTTTGCGGCCAAGCCGTTGCGACAACTACCCGTCCGAGCTATCCTTAGCACGTTGCATTTTTGTCTCTGATACACTTGTTTGCCAGTCTTGAGACTGGTCGACTGCAACTCCGATCCCATCCCGATCCCGATTCCGATTTCGACAACAACTTGGGGTCGCGGCTTTTGGGCCTATAGGCCACGCGAGATCAAGTTTGTCTCCGACCTCCCACTCATCAGTAGGAGCGCGGGCTCGATAGCTCCAGCCGCCCCTCTCTCTACCCGTCTGCCCGCCTCGCCGCCTTGCCGACAACAATGGCCCGTTCACCCGGGGAAGAAGTCGTCGATCTTTCGCCACACAGCATCACAACAAAGGAGAGCCATGCAGATGCACATGCAGACGCTGCAGTTGTCGCCGTCGTTCCCCAGCAAACAAAGACATTCCAAGATGAGATTTCGACGAGGAGGATACATGCGCGAATTACGGATGCGCTTGCGTCCGACTCGACTGAGAATTCGCCTCTGCTCAGCGGTGATGAGGAAGACTCGCGCACGCCTGCCGACAGAAGTGGGTTCTTGTCACATTCGGGAGAAGCCGCCGACAGCAGCCAAGAAACCAAGGGTCTTTGGTATATCATCATGTTGACCATCAGTCTCGGCGGCTTGCAGATTGCTTGGTCGGTCGAGCTGTCAAACGGGTCCCCTTATCTGCTTTCTCTAGGGCTGAGCAAATCACTCATGGCTCTGGTCTGGATTGCGGGCCCCTTGACGGGCACTCTGGTAGTGCCGTATGTCGGTATCTTGAGCGATAATTGCCGCGTTCGCTGGGGAAGGCGTCGTCCCTTCATGATCGGCGGCACTGTGGCCACGGTCGTGGGCCTGCTGTTCCTCGGCTGGACCCGAGAAATCGTCGGCGGAGTCCTGGGCCTCCTGGGAGCCGACCCTGAGTCAAAAGCTGTCAAAGTTGTCATCATCATGGCGGCCGTCGCGGCCATATACGTGCTTGACATCGCCATCAATACCGTCCAGGCAGCCATCCGCGCCTTCATCGTGGACTGCGCTCCCGCGCACCAGCAAGAGGAGGCCAACGCCATGGCCAGCCGTGTCACTGGCTTTGGCAACATCTTGGGCTACCTCGCTGGTTATGTCAACCTACCTACGTACCTGTGGTTCCTGGGCGACAACCAGTTCAAGATTCTCTGCGTCATTGCGAGCATCGGCCTCACAGCCACCATCGCCCTCAGCACAGTTGTTATCCACGAAAGAAATCCGCGACTGGATGGCTCTTCATTCATCAAAAAGTCGCCGAGCATATTCTCCTTCTTCTTCCACATCTTCACATCGATCAAGCGTCTGCCCCCGCAAACCATGCGTGTGTGCCAGGTCCAATTCTTCGCCTGGGTCGGCTTCTTCCCTCTCTTGTTCTATACATCCTCGTACATTGGCGAGATTTACGCCCAGCCTTTCCTAGAGAAAAACCCCAACATGACGGCAGAAGAGCTCGACGCGTTGTACGAGAAAGCCACACGAATCGGCACATTTGCGCTCCTCATCAATGCCATAGTTAGCCTTGTGACCAATGTCTTCTTGCCCTTCTTCATCGACCCTACCTTTGACAATCGCCAGCACGCACCCACACCCTCATCGCCATCGACAACCACGACGCACGGTGCTCGACAAAAATCAAAGCTTGATTTTCTAAGAATACCCGGCTTCACCCTGCGAAGAGCATGGCTAGGCTCTCTCCTTTTGTTCGCCGGATCCATGTTCAGCACCGTGCTCATTCGATCCGTCTTCGCCGCGACATTCCTCATAGGCGTAGCAGGCATCACGTGGGCCATGACCCTCTGGGCACCCTGGGCCATAATCAGCGCGGAAATAAGCCGACGCGACGTAGCCGCTCGGGCGAGAAAACTCAAGAATCTGGCCCCCCCGCCGCCGCGGACGTTGAACCATGCCGCCCATGCTTCTTCCCCTTCTTCTCCCCTGCCGGACTCCAACTCCCAACAGCGACAACAACAAGAGCTGGATCTCGAGAGACGCCGAGACGAAGAACCCCAAGATGAAGCCGGTGTCATTCTAGGCATTCACAACATGGCCATTGCCGTGCCCCAGATGATAGCCACTCTCGGGTCCAGTCTGGTCTTTAAGCTCATTCAGAAACCAAGAGGCACCCCCGGCGATCATAGCTTTGCCACTGTCATGGCCCTGGGTGGCATATTCGTCCTGGCGTCGTGTGTTTTTGCGTTCAAGATTCAAGATGATGGCGGCGGCGGCGGCGGCGGCAGCGGCGTTTTCCAACAGGTTGGACAGGATGATTTTGATGACAATGACGAAAATGAAGGACAGGGCCGTGCACTGCTTTCGGGACGTCGTGACTGACGCAGGGTGGAGAGGACCAACTACAATATGTAGAGCAGGCTGGTAATGAGGCTTCTGTTCGAAGTGGAATGTAAGAGAAGTCAAGGACTATCATCATGATTCCTCATAATCACGTGTACCCTTTTACTTCATCTCTCTCTCTCTCTGTGCATAGTGAAGAATGAAAGTAATGTATATTTCGACTTCCTCCCCCATGACAATACATCAGCAACGAGCAAAAGCATCGACCCAGAGCACTACAGCAGGATTCCCAAGCGACCCAGTCTTTCCAACCTCCAAGCCCCATGACACGGCCGTCCAAATTGCATCTCTCTACCCTCTAAGTTGTTCCATTTCCCTCTCTCTCCCCTCCTGCACTTCTTCCTCCTCTTTTTTTTTTCCAAGACAGAAGAAGGGAACGGAAACGAAAACCAAATCGACTTCTCTCACTCGAAGCCCTTCCGTCCAACAAGGCGGCGTCAGAAAACGTTGCAATCAAACAAGAAAGACGATATGAAACAAAATATCACTTTCTTTCCCAGAAGAAGCAAAATACCATCAGTTGCCGTGACACGGCCCCAGGGGAACTCTCGTCTCCGCAGGACTAACGCCCTGGGACACATCCCAAGTCACCACTCCCTCCCAGTAAAAGCACCAACTGGTTCCGTTTTCGTCGCAAAAGGCGTTGTCGCAGATTGCTTCACATCCAGGTGTGTTTGGACGGCAAGGGGGGTGAGTCGGGGCGAGGGTCTCTAGGGTATTTTCTCCTGATGATGTTGCTGTTGCTGTTATTGTTGGGCGGAAATGTTTGAGCATTCCGGAGGGGGGTCTTGCGGCGGACACTGTAGAAAGGATGGTGAGGATGACGAGGGTGACCTTGGGAAGAATGGCCTTGGGTAGTGACATTTTTTTCTTTTTTTTCTTTTTTTTTCAGCGATGGACTGAGTAGAGGAGGGTAGAAGATGGGGGGGGGGATATATACGTGGCAATGGGGGATATGTATGATGATTATTGAGCTGAAATAAAACAAGAAAAGGGGGAGGGATAAGACAAATGATGGAGATGATGTTGTAGATGGTGAGATGTAGGGCGGGGTGCAGAATGAGAGACAGAAAGACGCGGAGTGAAGTGGTCCTTTGAGTCAGGCTAGCAAGTCGAGTCGCGGAAGGAGACATGAAAAGAGAAGGAACGGACTTGTGTTGGCCTGCCGTCTTGACCAGGTACCTGAGCGCAATAAAGCAATTGGGTATGCGTGACGAATGATTCTATAGCATGATGAGGTGGGCGACGGCTAGGAGGAAGGCATGTGCTGATTCGATGGTGTCTTTATACGATGGTGTCTTTATATTATGCATGCAGATACATGCAGTGTCTGCCACAGCGAATAGCTCCGTAGGAGGCATCTCGAATTCAGACAGTTGAGCGGTGGAATTCGCAGATATATGAATAAAACAAAATGATAATAATAATAAAGGTAACAGATAGTATACCCTACCCTTATTTTTCCTTTACCAGCTTTCTTTTCTTTTGCATTTATTTTTTCTCCTAGTTATGTTCACCAGATGGAATTTCTGGAGATGCCTCCGTCCGGAGTACACAGCTGTGTCGTCTCGTCGTATATAAAGTGCACAGCCTACTTACCTATATCAGATTCCCATACCAATACATATGCCCACCATATACTCTAAAATGTATACACCCAGTCTATATTTATCCTCAGTGCCGTGTATACACCCAACGTCTAAACCCCTCCACCACGTCAGCACATCCTCTCAAGGCCCGACCCGAGATCACGATCCCCTCATAACCACTAAGCCAGCTTTCACCCACAACCCAAGACACAATCCCACGCTCAAGGCCCAGCAGATGCTCCGCACCGGCGCCAGCCGACGATTGGCCCCGAGCTCGACGTACGCGAACACGAAGGCGATCCGGGAGACCAGATAGCCCAGCGTGAGGGCGTTGATGGTCCAAGCCCCGACGCCGGCCTGGTTGGCGGCCACCACGCCGGCGGCGTACAGACCGAGGGATTCGAAGCCGTTTTCCGAGGCGGCCTTTGCGCGGAGGAGGCGTTGTTGGCGCTGGACAGTGTTAGTATAGTGTAGAGGAAGAAGATGGATGGGAAAATAGGAATAGGAGAAAGAAAAGGAAGAAGGAAGGAAGAAGGAAAAAGGGAACATAAAATATACAAATAAAGATGAAGAAAAGGAAAGAAAGAACCCGACGATAATAAAAAAGTTCTCATCCAAGAAAAAAAAAATACATACCTTCTTATCTATCCCCCCTCTCGCAACAGCATCCTTAAACCCCCTCGGATTGGCATTATCATACACGCCCGACGAGGCTACCGCATAGCTATGCGGCAGAAGACACGACAGGAAGAAGACGGCAGGGACCTATATGAAGGGACGCAAGGAACAAGGGGAAGCCAGGATTAGCAGGGCCATTCTCATCATCATGATGCTCATATGGGCATTTTTAGGCATAGTCAATGCACTGGATATTGAAAAAAAGCATAACCAATCCAGTGGATATTAAAAAAAAAAAGACATCTTCAGCAAGACGCCCCGTACGGTGCTGGGATTTCAGCGCACGGAAAGAGGCGGCGTACCGTCATGTAGCTTATGTTTTTGTGTAAATCAAGGCCGACGGCGTTCATGGTGGGCGGTGGGCGGTGCGGCGGGACAAAAGACGGTGATGTTCGGCTGGGACAAAGATGGATTACTTGTTCGGCTGGGACAAAGATGGGATTACTTGTTCAGCAGACAAAGATAGATTACTTGTTCAACCAAGTGACAAAGATAGATTACTTGTTCAGCAAAAAAGGATCAACGGACCTTTTAATCGTAAAAAAAAAAAAGAGGCGTGGAAAGCTGCGCGGAAGAAGGACCGGGGGAATGAAATGGAACGGGATAGATGAAGTGACGTGAGCAGTGGTGTACCAAGGTTGCGGATGCTGCTGACTGTGCTGCATGTGGATGCATCGAACGCATCATGGATGGTCTAGCTATTGCTACTACGGCTGGCGACTGAGACAACATAAGGTTGTGGCGTCAGATGAGCATCGGCATCCGCCTGATGCTTGAATACTCAGGGGAAAGAGCAGAGTTCAAGGCCAAGCTACAAGATTGATTGCAGGATTCCTGCTCAACAGTGGGATAGGACATTCATTGTCACATGTATACTTGCACAGAGAAGTAACCAGGGAACCTGACAGAGAGCTGGCGCTGCTTGAGCACCTGCATGCGGAAACCAATTGCACCACGAGGAAAGATATGTTTGTTTATATGTACAACGAAAGGCTAAGCGGCGCCCAAGACGGCAGTCCCGCTCTAAATGATGAGAAAATACATTGAAAAACCACGCCCAATGGACAGCAGGCAGCGCTGAGTCAGATGCCCTCCGCACCAGCCCACATCACTTCTGATCGTCCAGTGCTCCGCCGTCATAGCCTCCAAGCAGTGTCGTCATGCTTGAGGTTTGTTGTGTCGTCAAAGAGTGAAGGGAACAAAAAGACAAGGAAAAATGCACTTTGGTTTTTGGGGTCCCGCCCATTCTACTTTTTTTTGTGTGATTGTGCTTGCGGCTGACTTTTTTCTGTGTTTTTTTTTCTCTATGATTGGCTTATTCTGCCCGCAACCTGCACAACTTACGCGTTGCGTCTAGCCGCGGAACATGTTGGAAATGAATTCGGTGCTCCTCTTCGCACTCCATCCCAGACCGTTCCAAGCGTGACCTATCCAGTCATGGTTAACTGCCGGGGCGCCTTGAGGTTGAGCAGGGGATGGCTGATCCTTAGGCTGAGGCTGACCATTCCAGACCTGGCCGTTCCTTGACGCCTCGACAAATTGCGGTTGAACGGCTGCGGCTGCGGCCTTCTGTGGAGGGGATTGAGCCGGTGTGATTGGCTGCGGCTGCGGCTGCGGCTGAGGCGCCTGAGGGGGCTGGTGCTCTTCCTGCTGCTGCTGCTTGTAGTATAATGGAATGTCTGGTGTACTGGTAGGGGTCACAGACTGCGCAATTGTTGATGTTCGTGTTGCTGTTCGTGTTGACGTCAAGACAACTGTTGATGTGGCTGTGGGGGCCATTGTGGGCGCCGAGGTCGTCCTGTTGCGGGTGGGGGATGAAAGAGGCTTCGTGGGCTGCGTGTCATTACCTGCACTACCCTGATAGACCTTGATGGAGTTGAAGACCCAAAAAGTCTCGGCAAAGTCCGCAGGATTGCCGGAAACATAGTCCTGGCAGGTCTTGGCCAAGGCAGAGCACTCTGGGTCTTTGTTCCAGACATTTGGATCGCCGGCCCATGCACCACAAAAGGTGGTATCAATGACGATCTGGTGCTTGGAGAAATGCTGGTCAATGGTGCACGAGGGACCGCCGACAAACTTAGCCACTGGGTGTCCCCATTGGTTGGGGTTGGGGTTCTCGGCCTTGATGTCTTCAGGGATTTTGGAGCGAGGAAAGAACCAGATGGAGATGTGATCCGAGGTCCACTCTGTAGCATAGATACCACCACCAATGGCATTGAAGCCATCGCCATAGTTCTGGTTATCGTCAGTGTGTTGGCCACAGCCAGCCGAAGTGCCCGAAGCACCACAGTCGGCCGAAGCAAACTTGGTTGAAGGAATAGTGCCATGATTGGAGACCAGACAGCCGGGTTTGGTGTGAAGTGTGGCCGTGTTCTTCGTCTGGGCATTGACGCCCTCAAGGATATCAATCTCGCCATTTCCTGGCCATTCAGGGCCGAACATCCAATAAGCGGGCCATGTTCCACAGATGCTGCCAGGCATGTGAGCGATATCGGCAATGAACAGGCCATGTGTGAAAGACTTTTGCGAGGTGACACGGACCGACTTGCGACCCTTGGCAGGATATTTGGTGTGGTGGTCAACGCCCATGAAGACGCCGCCCTTGGCATACCCAGCGAGACCTTCTTTTGTGGCAGTGTCGCTGTCGACGTATTCGACGAAACCCTCGGTGGGATCAGGGCCTTGGAAAAAGTCAAAGTTCTTGAAGAAGTTGGTGGAGTCATATGTCGTTTCGAGATGATATCCGGCCTGAGCAGCTTTGGCAGCAATGAGAGCGGTGCCACCGAGGGCTACCAAACGATTGGTGAACCTCATGATGTGATTTTGGGAGGTGTTTTTTTTTCGAGACGGATCAAGGAATGAAGTCGTCGAGTTCGGACGTCGAGAGGAATTTGAGGGTTTCTCTCTCCTCTTTTCAAACTTTTTTATCGTCCTGCGAGAGAAATGTCGCTGAGTGACCGGCACAGCAGCTTCATATAACAAAGGATGGGCAAGTGACAGGCAGTCTTTTGTCGATGATGAATGGGCGAGTGCTCAACTCTGGGCTCGTAAGAGAAGGTAAGTAAGCGTGACAAACTGAATAAACCAAGCGGTCATTCAGCGAGTACGTGTAAAAATGAGGACTTCAGAATGCAAATGAATGCTCGTCTTGGATATATAGAGAGAAGGGTAATTCAGTTTAGCAGCCAGGCCAAGCTAAATTCAGATCACGGTCAAGGGGTGACGGTGATGTTTCTGAAATCCAGAAGGAGGGGAAAGACTGAAAGGTAAAAGTGAATTCCAATGACGTTGAAGAGAAAGGCTGGACGAGGTCGGAAAGAAGGGACCAGTGGATGAAGCAGTCCAGACTAGTTGCCGGAAAGATTGAACGGCGGAAAGGACAAACGTCAGCTGGATCCGTCAACGGAACCGCGTGTGCGGAAGAAAGAAAGTGTGGTGTGGGTTGGTGGTGCGTAGGAGAGAGAGCGAGAGAGCGAGGCAACGCAAGAGTCGAGAGAGTGAGTCAAAAAGGAGAGACAAGCGGCCGCAGATGGGAATGCAGATATCTAAATACGCGGCTGGGCCTGGTGCCTGCTGGAATCCTGCCCACCACAGCCGCCGCTGTGAATTGTGAAATGCGGATTGCGGACTGTGAGTGGTCAATCAACGACCAGGCCAGAAGTGGTCCATGAGTCAACCCCCCTGGTGCGCGTCGGCAGCCCGACGGCCAGACGTTCATGTCTTGCGGTCTGGTGGGTGGACGACGCGTGGCCGGCAGCGCATGTCCTGTTCAGGGCCCGGGCGCCTTGTCCTCGAGTCTGGTGGGGGTGCGTCTGGTGGAGGAGGCGTTGGCAGGCGTTGGCAGGCGTTGGCAGGCGTTGGCAGGCGCTGGCAGGCGTTGGCAGGCGTTGGCGGGCGTTGGCAGGCATCCGCAGGTGTGGGAGGCAGTGGCTACCCGCCCGCGAATCTGAGACGGTAGCGCCGCTGCTGCTCGGCCAATCACATCCAGTGGTGGCGGGACGGGGGGGGGGGCGGCTGGAAAGGCAGGCACTAGCGCGCCGTGTCTGTTATCTGTCTGTCCGTGCCTGACAAAGGCGCCTCGAGGTCTGCACTAGAGCACTAGTGCACTAGTGCCATCAGACCAGACGTCTTGTTTCTTGTTCGGGCTGCAGTAGCCGCACCAGACCAGACTCAGACCAGACCAGTCGAGGCAAAGGCTCTCTTCATTGTGCAATGCGGGACCGCAGTGACGCAGCGCTCGAGTGACGCAGCGCTCGAGTGAGCGCGCGCTGGACCGGGTGAACAGACAGAGGCGCGGCGGTGCATGAGCTCGTGCACCTCATCAAGGCCGAGCTTAGCATCTTGGGCCTGGATTTGGCCTGCATCTTGGCCTCCTCTTCTTCCGCATCTTTCCTGCATGTCTCGATGCTCATCATGCATCCAACCCCTGAACCCTGGATGCGCGCCCATTGGGTCTCTTTGTGCCAGCCCAGACTCGATATGCATGTCCCTGGCATTAACTGAGACACGACACCGGGGGCTGGTCAGGCTCTTGCTTCTTGAACGTTTCAATGTCCAGCTTTGTGCCTGGTCCGGCTTCTTTTTCCGTCTGAACTAGAGGCGAGAAACGAAACCAGCTGACAGGCTCCGCATGCTCGGCACACCACACATCAGCATGCTTGCTCACTGCTCACTGCTCATTGCTCACCACCAACCCTCCAACCGCCAGCAACCAATCACCAGTCACCGGCCCACCAGCACCGTCACCAGTCAACGGGCACGCCCTTGCCTCGCCTCGTCTTGCCTTGCCACCATTTCCACCCACCATCCCACCATCCATCCCACCATCCCACCATCCCACCATCTATCCCATCAGTCCATCAGCTCATCAGTCCGTCCATCACCATCCAGCATTAAACACCTCCACATGCCACGAATCACGGTTCCCAAGATACGGTGCTTTCCACGTACGCACTGACTGTTCTCCGCTCGTGCGGTGCGTCCGGTGCGTGCACGGATTTCTGTGCCCAGACTGCTGACTTGCTGCGTCACCGCTTCCTCACTATTGCGACAACCGGGCATTCCAGTCGCAGCGTCCAACGGCCTCCCACAGTCTCCAGCGGGTTCCAGCGGGTTCTACGTATGGACGGACGTACGTCGGGCTGGTGGTTGCCTCGCTGAGTCGTCTCTGCCTCGGCGCCCACCACAATGCGGCTGGGCGCGTCACAGAAACAACATGCCCCGGCGCTGTGAATTCTGGCACTTTTGCCTACACGACACCAACATCCGGCAACAAAAAAAAACATTTCTTCCGAGACATGGAGTCCACTACAATGCAAGGGAGCCAGCCAGCTTGCCTATCTTGGATATGTGTGTCCTCTTCTGCCCTTGTCTCGCGAGGAGACAACAAAAACAGGCCAGCCAGTCGACAATTCATTGGGCGTGGCTCATGTGCCTCTTTCTTATTTTTGCGATGGTAATGAGGTTCACACATGTACCTGGTAGTGAGTGGGTCTATGTCTGCTGTATGGAATATCTGCGTGGCATTCCAGTGAACGACGGCCGCCTGAGACGTCTCGGCAGCCGGCCACAAGACCTCCCAAGGCCTCTCGAGTCCTCAGAGTCCTCACAAGCCGCTCTCATGACCTCCCGGGATCCCTCGCGTCCTGACAAGGCCTCCCAAGTCCAAGTCCCTCACCTCATAGAACCATGTCCAACATGGACACGCTGCGGAATCTTGGAGCGGAGCCCGGACCGTGATTGTCATGCTAGGATGCGGCTCCTGCCCGCTCACTCCGCGAGATCGTCCCAAAGCAATCGAGCCAAGCCCCAAAGCTCAAGGTCCAGGTCCAAGGCCCAACCACCAAAGCACGATTGATTGGATCGTGCGCGTCCCGGTCGTTGATTTGGACGGCAAAACATGAAGATTAATTTATTAAATTCTCCGGAAACAACATTGACTCCCTCCTCATACCGCTGGTTCTTTGCCTTTTGTCTTTGTTCTGTATCTCTTGTACCATTTACTCTATCTCCCGGGCCACTTGCTCTCCATTTTTGTCGATGCGGCTGCTTGTCCCAACACGTTCTTCTTTTCCTTTCTTTTCCGCGCGTCTGTGTTGCTAATTCGCCCTCTCTTCCATGCCAGGCCTCAGTACCCCGATCTGTTTTTTTTTTTCGTCTGAAATCAATCGTCACAAAAATACAAATAATCCGTGCCTGATGTGCCTGGTCTGGCATGGCATGCAACCATTACTCAGCAAGCTTGTTTTCACTTGCCGTCAACCATGTCTAGCACGAGCACCATCCGCTATGCTATCGCCCACCACCGCCGACCACCACGGCCGAGGATTCAAATCCATGGACGACCCAGCCCGTATCCGCTCCCCTGTCTTTCCCTGCCGTCCACCGTAGAAACCCGTCCAACTCCTCTACAGATATGGCACGCATGAAGTAGCACAGGCAGCTGGGACGTTCTTGAGAAGACCAAAAACTCCCATATCCCAAGTTCCATATACCATCAGATCAATGGAAAAGCATGTGAAGCTAATATCCAGGGAATTCAAGGGTCCTTTTTTTTTAAAAAAAAAAACACGGATTAATGATGGTGATGGATGATGAAAGATAAAAAGCGAAATACAAATAATTTGAGTAACCCCTTTATTCTTTCCCCTGCACCCGGCCGACTCAATCCTTTCATAGAAAATAACACCCAACCAAATTGAGCAGTATCAAATACGGATAGTATTATTGGGGTGATGCGTCATGACTTTCTGTCCGGCGTCGTGGTTGAGCGACGGTCATCGGCGCGGGTAAACGGCCAAAAAAAAAACATGAACCGGCTAATTTCATTAGGGGGAGCAGGGTAGGCCAGGGTAGAGCAAGGCAGTGCATAGCAGGGCAGTGCAAGGCTAGGATGAATGGGGAGTGGGGGGGGGGGGCCGTAGTGTAGAAAAAAAAAACGCTGAAAAAGGTTTCATGCACAACTTGGGATCGATGACGACGTACGTGTGTTTTCTTGCTTTGTCCTAGCTGGAAAAAGGGGCACTTGTGGAAAACGAAGATTTATCAAGCAAAGAAAATAAGAGGATAAGGATAGAAACGCAAAAAGAGGGACGAGATGTCTATTTTAGGAACAGGGAGAAAAAAGGGGGCGAGTAAAGAATAGGAATGTGTAAGACGTGCGATGGGGTATGGTGGAATGGGAGGCCGCTAGCTATTATTAGAAAATGATGTTTTGATGAGGCGTAGTTTCTCATAAAGGTATATAGAAGGAGGAGGAGACATGAATACAAGAACGGTTTAAGATGGAAAGTAAAATAAAGTAATGCAATGAAATAAATAAATAATAAATTAACTAAGTCTATATATAATAAATAATACTAAAAAAACTAAAAAAGATAGAAAAGAAAGAAGAAAGAAAAAACCACCAAATACCAAGTCCATACACTACCGCCTCAAGAAAAATGACGACCGACGAAATCAGGCTGCCTTACCAGATACTCCTAAGTCGTCGTTTCCCCGTTCGTCCCCGTCCCTTTGAAATATCGTTTCACTCTGCTGGGGTTTCTGTTATTTATACCTTCTTCTTCTTTTTTTTATTACCCAGCAGAAAATCCATCGTTTCTAGGTCGCCTGTCTCATCTTGAATTTCGCAGTGCGTGCGGGACCGACGCCACGAGGCGAGTTGTATGTACCAAAGGCTCACAGCCATCCCAATCGTGCCCTCCCTCTTTCTTCGTGTCTAAATGGAAGCCATGACGCTTGCCTCATGTCTTTGGCATTGGCTGGCCGTCAAAATGTCCCGACTACATGCCGTGCTTTGTCTTAGTGTCGTCGCGTCGTGAGTTCGGTCATCCATTCATGCATACAGTCGGTGTATGAGCCACCACTGCTTTCACCGATGCCCCTATCCTCATTCTTTTTTTCTTCTTCCTCTTTTTCTTTTTTTCCTCCTTTTTTTCTCATTATTCTCACTTGTCCTTCTTTTTTGGTCTGTGATTTGTCCAAACTGTCCAATAAGCTGAGAATTGAGCATGAATTTGCATTGACTTTAACATGAAATTTCGAAAAAGAAACCGTGGAGTACCACAATATGCAGACTGGTCCAACGTCGAGGCAGGCCGGTTTAGGCGATGAACCATCGTAGCGACGAATTAACTCCAGGCACCCCCTTGCGCCTCCATGCACCGTCATACAACTTCATGCGAGAATGCGACAATGCGTAAAAACCGTATTCTACTACACACTCAATATCCACAAAGTAAGAAACCCCCACCGTATGGGCAAATGGCAAAGGTAAATCATCAGAGCTTGACTCGCTGACCAGTGAGTTTCTCCCAGATGACGGCCACAAAGTCCTCTTTGAATCGTTCCCACGGGTTTCTGTTGAGCCAGTAGCTGAATTCACGGTAGTGATACATCTCGCCCCAGCAGTCTCGCCCCCATTCGCATCCAGCCATGTTCACCACAAAATCGCGATCTTCTTGACTATAGTGGAAGCGAGTGTTGTTTGTGCCAGTATCGTCACTACAGGCCGCGGGAGGGAAACTGTTGATCTTGCGTTGAGGAAGAAACCCTGTATGTTCTCGAACCCACGCATGGTTCCTGTAAAGTGACTCCAATGCGTCTTGGTCTTTGTGCTCCCAAGCCATATGATTTTGCTCATAAGCAACGGGATCCCACCAGATGTCCAGGAGACGTTCTGTCCAGGCACTGCGCCGCACGAAAAAGGACCCCAAATTGAATCCAGAGCAGTCCTGCGACAACATCAGGTTGACCGAATTGATGTTGCCATCTCCGACGGCGCTCGTGGCAACTTTGTCGAGATATGGATACGTAAGCGGGTGTGAAATATTGAGCGGGTTCCAGTCGTTGATATCGCGGTACACGTGTTTGTCTAAATCATGAAACAAATGATCTTGCAGAGAATACGAAGGCTCCATGATCATGGTGTTTAGATCAAGCCACCAAAACCTGTTCATCATCCAAGCAAAGGAAAGTAAGCACATGAGTCTATGGGTCAGTCACTGATTCACTTCCGTCTCGGAAGAACCTGTAATGAGAATCTACAAAGGGCGACTTACCATTCTGCGTGTGGATATTTTCGCATGGCGTTGCGCAAGTAGTCAACCTTTTCCCAACTTTCTCGCCATTCGTGCGCATACTTCTTTCTAGTCTTCATGTCGACGATTTCGAGGTCGTAGCCCCATTTTGAGACGTATTTCCGCTTGTTTCGAACGCTGTCGCGCTCAATAGCCCACTCTCGTGCCCCTTTCCATTCCATGACACCCCCGCCAACGTTGGCAGCCAGGACAATGACATATTTTGAGCCGCCGCCTCCCCAGCTTGCTCTCCTATACCAATAAACAAGCGCTGGCAGCGTGAGGAGATGTTAGAAAAATGAGTGTTGTGGTAGAGATGAAGAAATAGAAAAAAAAAAAGTCGCTTCTCAATCCTCCCCGTCACCACGACAAAGGGGAGAGTAAGCACTTACGAGAATGATAGAAGATATATAGACCAAGCAGCAGAACGAGACCTATCAAAAGTCTAATCTTAAGTTTCCTGCCCATGCGGCCGAATATGGATCGTATTCTTCCAACAAGAGGAATGTTTTGCCCTAGCCAGCGTCCACGGCCAAGTCTCTGCTTGCCCTCGAAGCGCTGATCATTGGCATTGGAGCTGAATCGAGGCAGACTACTTGACAATTGCCGCATATGTCGGGTGAAGAAGCCCTGATTATGTGTCGAAAAGGACGGGTAGCTACTGGGATTGAGATGGCGCATTTTAGCAGATTCCCAAGATGCGGAGTTGGATGAGGCAGCATTGGCAGGACTCGACCGGCCGCTATTGATGTTCAAGCCAGGACTCGACCAGCCACCGCCAGGTACAGGCGAAGGGCTACGCGATAACGACATCGGAGTGGCGGGCGTGCCTATCGAACAGAGGTCGTACCGTCAGTTTGTCTGACCACTTGTCAAGTTTGCGCGACCTATGGGTCACGACATGTTCCCCGGCGTGGCACAATATCTTTGACAGGATCGCCGGGCAACTTGGCAGACAATATAGAGAGAAGCACACGTACCAAGGATTGGCACAAGCGGAGGTTTATTAGCCTTTGAGGGCTGTATCTGAAGGTATTGGCCGGATCGCTGCTCACTTAAAGTCTGGCTACCGGCTGAGGATCGTCGTCGATGGTGAGAAGCCACAGACCGGCCGTTCACGGAGCTCGAGGAGCCGGCTGTCAAGTTTGTAGAAGCCAGCTTGAATGTCGAGGTGTCGAAGTCGAGGAAGACGAGTTTGGTAGCGTGTGATGTTCCGTGAGATGTGGCTGCCGGAATTAGTGCAGTCGATAGCCGGATGTAAGTGAGGTCGAGATTGGATGGGGGTGATCGAACGAAAGGTCAGCAGGCAGTGAAGCCGGCGGCAAGCACCTCGTCCGTTCTCTATTCTTTTCTTCTTCGTTTCTTCCTCCTTCTTTGTCAACGGAACGGAGCGCGTCTGATGTTGTGTAGAAAGGAGAGCACGCCCGCACGCAAAGGACAAGCAAAGTAGCAGCAATTTCGAACAGTGGTACCGTGTGGAACAGCCAGACGGGAAAGGGAGTAAGACAGCAAAAAGCAGATTCTGCGTCAAAACGAGCTGCGCAGTCGTACCGAGCACGGGAGGCAGGAAAGGAGTGCGCGTTGGCGGGAAGAAGGAATGTTGATGTGCCGCGCAGGGAGCTCGAGAGTCTGAAAAGGATGGTAGACGGGCAATTTCCACGATTATTTTGACGAGCTGCCGGGCTGACGAGCTGACGAGCGGGCAAGCGGACGAGCTGAAGAGCTCACGAGCTGCGGAATTGTAATTCGTCGAGCCGGATCCGAGGGCGGCCAACGGTGGACAAGCGAGTCGAGCGAGTCGAGCGAGCGAGCCAGGGCAGGAAAAGTGGACGTCATGCCCCGCCCATCGGGACTATTGAGAGCCTGGCTGTGATTGGGTGCTGCTCCCGGCGGAGAGCCCCTTGTCGTGTCCTGCTGCCCTCCTGCTGCCCTCCTGCTGCCGTCGCTGATCACCTCATCGCCTCACAACAGGCCGCGTCGGACCAGACAGAACCAGACACAAAACAGTGACAGAACCGTCTCGTCCCTCCTGGCCTCTGGCCGGGTTTTCTGTTTCTTGGAAACCCAGAGCTGCCCACGGCGTACCACAAGAAGGTCGTGTCTGGTACAATGTTATGGTATTGGACTGACGTTGTCATTAGCATCTGCCATCATCAGCCACGATCAACACAGCTTAACACCATCATTCACCTTATCTTTCGAACCGACGAGCACACTGTTCGTGGCATCTAGGATCGAATAGGTCGGTCGCATTAGGCGTACTACCTCTCAATGTGAGAATGCCAACAGAGAATCAACCCATCAATATTCAATGCAAAACAGCCTGTTCTTGGACGCAGCCCGCCCGTGCCGCCACAAAGTGCAAAGCTCCCGAAAAGAAAAAGCATTCGCCACCGAGGAATACGGCACCAAGTAATAAGCCATCAGGGGAAGGTCTACATCACATAACCATATTACAGAATAGCTTCTTAATTCTCTCTCGTGACGGTAGGAACGGCTCGGATTGGTGAAGCAGACGGCAGATGACAGCTGACGGTGTCTCAGCCCGTGTCTGATGCCACCGTACTACACATTGTACACGTACTTGTACACATTATATGTACACACGGGTTTCGTTTCACGTCTGCACTTGTTCAAAAGCAAGTGCTAATGTGACAACGGTAGCGACTAGCGACACCCGTCCTCCTGTGAGTGACCCGCGCCGATGTATGCCGACACGTAAAGTTGGAGGCCATAGAATACGTGCGAATTGACCACACCTAGTTTACTGTAAAAACAAATCTTCATCTTCCGTCTCCACTTGCGCATTTTGATTTCCCATCCTGGAAGATTCTCAAGGCTTTCGTGCGCAACAAAGTGCAGCGCTAGTCATGGTGTATTGGATGCATACTACATATATATCTCGTGGGCTCTGCTTGCTGGCATGGCCTAGTGTTTTTTCCCCCCTTTCAGAAGAGGGGTATTTTTGAAAGGGAAAAGAAAATACCCTAATTAGGGAAGAAGACAAAGGTAAAGCCCTTTTTGGTCGTCGAATCGAAAGACACAAGGCGCCTAAACCATGGCACCGCGGGTGAACCCGCCATACCCATCCATCCATCCATGCCATGCCGAGTCAATGACCAAATCTTTTGACTGGACGGTCAGGCTCTTGATGCTCTCGCCGCTTACCTGTACTTGTTGGCTGTATTGCTGGAAACAAGAAGATGGCGTGGACAATTTCAATATTCAATGCCCGTGGCCGTCTGAGCGCCCAGATTGCCTTGTGGCGGGTGTGTCAAGAGCACTTTACAAGCACGGGATATTTCGACGAAAGGTACTTGACACGAATGCAAAGACCAGCACCACGGCCACCCACAGAGTAATCCGGTTTCCAAGCTGGGGATTTTGCTCGCCACAAGACTCATCAGCGTGCATGTGCAACGCATGTTTTTGAACGGTACGGTGGCCAATAAGTGCGTGCCAAGATGCCCCAGATGTCGTTCAGAGCACTGTGACGTCGTCCTGATTTGAGCGGATTATTGCTAGGCAACGAATCTGCAGTCATGTAGTATGTATGCCGGTCCGCTTCCAAAGGACACAGTGCTCAAGCTTCGATGCCCTCGCTTGCTGTGTGAGAGCGTCCAGTGCGTTTGTGCCTTCTCCACGCCGCCAATCAGCATCCCCGCCCTGAGGGCGCCTAACGAGAACCAATCAAGACCGGTGCTCGACCTCAATAAGCGCCTGCCTCTGACCAGGATGCCAACCTCAAGAAGGTCTCATCCCATAGACCAACGGCCCAGCGAATGCGGGAACAGATGCGGCTCACCGGGGCTCGCTTTATTTAGAAAACCGGTCATGAAAATGGCAGAAGCAATGAAATGTCCCACGGCAGCAATGGGTGAAGTGATGCTGCACTGCATGAATGGGCTTGGGAATACCGGCGCGGCTATTGAGAGCTGGACCAGGTGAGTCGTGCTTCTGCCAGTCCGCCAGCCTGCCGGTCAGTCTGCTATTGTTGTGCCAGGCGTGAATGTTTTTCGTCATACATGACAGTTTTCTTCTTCACTTCGCCTTCTATTTACTCACAGGAACTGCTCACGCCTTTGGAATATTTGGTTTCGTTCGTGTTTGAGCCCTCATTGGCTCTTCTCTTTCCTTGACTGAATCACACGCCGTTATATTGCCATCTGGTCACTCGTTTGCCTACATCTAGACCGTTGACGACACTGTTATCGTTTACTTTTCTTCTCCCCATTCAATACGTTGCAGGCCGACTTGATTTTCTTTTTTTTCTCCTTTGGAACAATCTTGGGAATTTCTCGCACTTGCTTCTGTTGATTTCATCAAGTCGATTTTTGACATTTCGAATTACCTGCAGGCAGGCTGAATGGTCACGATAATAACAACAACAACAACAATATATGTGCTGAGCATTCAATCCAAGCAATAAAGCATCTGATTTGATCTTATATTGCGTGAGTTGATCTACCAGAAGGATTTTTCACCGTCTTCGCCGTCCTCGACATGGCCACATCATTTATAAACAAGAACATCTCCTCGACAATGACGACGAATAGAAACAGTCACAATGTAGACGACTGGGAGGAATGGGAAGACGACGAGGTCGTCACACCCGTCGAAGCAAATGAACAGGTAGGGGTCGGATCGAGCCAACCACCCGCCTCATCGCCGCACGGCGACAACACAAAGACGACGAGCACGAGAGCATCGAGAATCTCGACTGTCAAGATCCGACGACTGAGATCACGACAACGACAGAAAGCCCAGAACGCAAAGGCAGGGATCCGTCTGATTACCGACATGTCCACCTTTCGGCGGTCATATTACGGTGCTGACAACGCACGCGGTAGTCCCAGAGCAAGAGCAGGCAAGTTTGTCGATGCCGCGGCCTTGAGGGCGTTGGAGGGTGAACCCAGCTCTGCTTCTGTAGGAAATTGGAACTGGCTCAAGAAGAGGAATGGCAAGAGCCCGGTATCCGCCACAGCTGATCGGGGATATCGCTTCCAGGGCGACCAGAGCAATCAGGTATCCCCGGAAGATGGACCAATTGTCATCGGGATATCTCTAGCCTCTTCAAACTTACCCCGAGATCAGGACATGAGTCTGGAAACGGCGCCCGTGAGGAACCATCCGCAAATACCTTCAATGGACAGGACTGGAAACGTGTCGAATTCGCATGCTCAAAAGTCTGTCTGGTCTCCTGACACTCCGGATACGTCCTTCTCTTTCGGCTCCGGGCGGGCAGTGCTTAGAACGATTCTGCAAGCACCCATGCCTGGGTCATTCCTCAAAGAGCAGACGCCGCCTTCGGCCCCGGCCTTGCCTGCAGACTACGTCAAGCAAACGCCTCCACACAAGAAAGTTCTCAGTCTTGAGCTGGGGAAAAGCTCCGAGGAAGAGCCCGAGGACAGCTCGCCGTACACGCTCTTCGAGGAAGATGGTGTCCCCAGTCCACAGAGACGCATCAAGGCAAACGGACTTGGCCTGAGTCCCGATAGGGCATGTTCAAGATCTCAGGGCTGGTGGGATCACGTTGTCACGCCCTTCCTTGATAAAAAAATGTCCTTCTCAGGCCGGAATTACCAGGTGGACACTTCACCCAAGGACGGGGAGCGAAAAGAATATTGGACATGTCAGGCTGTAAAGTCCAGCCCAGCAGTAGCAGCGACAGCATCACCGCCATCTTCTTCTACTTCCGGAACCATTGTCCCGACGGCTTCTCAGGCACCTCTAGCTCGAGCTCCGACGCCCCGAGGGTATTCATCAACCTGTTCCGATGCCGCTCAACATGAAAGATGTCGGATACCTCTGGCCGAAGCAATCCTCGTACCCGTCGCCGGATCTAGAGCGGCAGCGACGCCGCGAGTCGCCGTCAACCGCGGCTGCTCTTCCAACACACCAGAATGTCCTCCGCCGTATTCACCATCCGAGAGGCAGCGAGACGGAAAACCCATTCGATACCGTGCCGTGTTTCCGCCCGGACACGCTTTACACTCTCACTTTCCGCCTACTCCAAGGCTGGAGTCTCCGGGCTTGGCGGCGGCGATGACTTCGCAAGGGGGAGCGGCCAGCGAAATCGACCACTCACCGGCCCTTCTACGAACACAGCCACCTCAAACGGTGGTCAGTGTGCCGCTTCCAGTACGTCCAACGGGGACCTTTGTTCCCGCGGAGCACATGTATGCCACTGCTGGTAAAAGGCATAGAGTCGAGCGCCGTCGACGTCGGCACGAAAAGGAAGAGGTGATTGCGCGGAGAGCAGGCGGTTTCTGGAGAGGCCGCGGATGCATATCATCCAAGGGGTGCTTTGGGCGCTCAGGAAGAGAGGGTCGACAAAGAAGACGAGTCTGGATCGCGGTCTGGGGCGGGATCGTCGCCCTGGTGGTGTTGATCATACTGTTGGCCGTGTTGCTCACGCGACATCATCAACACGGCATGTCAGCGGAGACGCCGTCGATATGGGTTAACTTGACGGACTATCCCCCGATGCCCACAGGGGTTCTGACCGTGGTAGGGCCGGACAACACTGCGGCGAAGTCGGGGTGTACCGAGCCGTCGACTCTCTGGAGCTGTTCGCTCCCCAAGGACCAACACACGTCTGTTCTGCCATACAGACCCGACCAACCCACGGTCATGATGCAAATTGAATGGGACAACGGCACGGCCAGGGCATGGAACATTCCCAACGGGGACGCACCCCCGGCAGCAGCATCGGTGGCACGACGAGCCCACGGAGCGGCCTCCTTTGCAAGGGCCCTCCTTCAGCGGAGACAGGCACAGTCGCAGACAGTCGAGACGCCGTTGTTTGCGCCGAATCCCGCACCACCGAGCTTTCGAGAGATGTGGTTCCTGGGCGAGACAACGGACGATATCCGATCGGATCAAAAGGCCGGAGAGCCGACCCCCTTCTATATCAGCCTTGTGCCTCCCTCGGGCAATCCACTGTCCATGCCTGCCGCCGCCGCCACCCGCCTGAGCCGCCGAGAGAGCAGCTCAACCATTGGCAACGAGACGTTCAAGAATCTCATCCCGCCGCCCGACGTGGAAGCGGATGGGACATCGGGGCCCGCCGTGTTGATGCCCCATCCGGTGCAACAACCGGTGCGGCTCTTCGATCGCGGCCTCCCGACGGAGCACTATGGCTTTTACACGTATTTCAAAAAGACCATTTTCCTCAAGTCAATCAGCGTGCAGGACCACGCCAAGAACAACGACGACAACAGCAAGGGTGATGATGATGGTCATGGCAGAAACACCACGGCAGACGCCGTCTCCTTGGACAAGGACGGCGGGTGTCGCAAGACAGAAGCGTCTCACCTCGTGACATGGGGCGAGACACGACTCCGCATCCAGATCTGGACGAGACTCGGCGAGGCATCTCTGCTCAAGACGGATGGCGGTGGTGCTGGCAGCAGCAGCAGCAGCAGCAGCACGCGGCTCGTCCGCCCCGGCACGATGCCGTACCCGGTGACGGTGACGCAGGACACGCACGGGGGGGATCCCGACCGGAAGCTCGTGTGGGAGCGAGCCATTGACGAGCGGCTGCGGGTGCAGCAGGACCAGGCGCAGGCGCTGATCAACGACATGGGCATCGGGGGCACGTGGGTGAATCGCCGGGGCATGGGGGATGAGAGGTTCGGGGGGTTTGATGGCGGGACGGGCGGGTGTAAGTGCGAGTGGGTGAACTGGGTGTGACTGGGTGTGGAGGGTGGTGCATGAAATGTGGTGTTTTGTCGGCCCCTCGATCCTTTTTTATTTTTTTATTTTTATTTTTATTTTTATTTTTCTTTCTTCTTTTGGCAGGAAAGTATGAGTAGCACGGGGTAGACTGCAGATGCTATTCACGGACAGATGTTCCATTATTTCGTAGCATGTCTTGTGCACGCGCGCCTCGTGATGCCCTGGTGGCGCGCATACCGTGGAGGGGGCGCATGCCGCGGCTGCAGGCACAGGCAGACGCGGGCGCGGCCTCGACAAATGACGCACTGCTGTCTCTTTTGCGCTTCTGTTCTTCTGTCCTTCTGCCTTTTCCTCCCCATCCGCGTGCACGACGGCCACAAACAGACATCACCGGCAATGGTCACCACGCGCGCGTCGTCCTCACGCCGGGGACCAGCCGCCTCCTCACCAGCCGCCTCACCACCACCGTCCGCCTCACCACCACCGTCCGCCTCACCACCCGCGCCCAGCATCGCCATGGCCGGCCCAGCCAGCCCCCCCCGACACCATCCCTCGCCCTACACGCTCGCCTGGCTGGCCGTCTCGCTCCCGCTCGTCGTCTGGGACACGGCCTACGTGCTCGGCCGCCCGCACACGATGCCCGGCGGCCGCGCCCACTGGCCGCTGTGGCAGCCGTACGGCCTCTACGGCGAGGTCGACTACGTGTACGGCTGGAAAGCCGTGCACGACCGCAACGGCTTCACCGCCGCCCAGAGCGCCCTCAACGTCGCCGAGACGGCCCTGTACCTCGCCTACCTGTGTCTGTGGCGCCGGTGCGGCCGCGCCAACGCCCTGGCCCTGCTGCTGGGCTTTGCCGCCGCCGTCATGACGCTGAGCAAGACGCTTCTTTACTGTGCGTTGTTTTCTCCTTGAACCCTCTTGTCCTTGTTGCCCTCCTCGCGTATAGACGTGCGGTGCCTCTCTGTTCGTGCGTGTCCTGGCGACGGATATCAAGACTTTTCTCCTTGGCTGACGCCCCTCCGTCCGGTGCCCAGGGTGCAATGAATACTTTTCCGGTTTCGCAAACGTCGGGCACAATGACCTTTCTGCTCTGGTCTTCCTGTGGATCATCCCCAAGTATGCCCGTTGTCCTGTCCGTCTCGATTGGCTTTTGCTCTCCTGCTGATGTTTTTTTCTTCTTCTTTTTTCTTCTTTCCTTTTTTGTCGTCAGTGGCGCGTGGATCGTTGGCTCGGCGTACATGGTCCTGTCCATGGGAACGGAAATCCTCGACAAACTGACGCACACGGCCCAGCTCAAGAGTGAGTGAGCACTGAGTCAACTGAGGTGAAACGAGAGTGGGAGTGTCCGCAGACGCCCGGGTGAGTCTCGTCCTTTTTTCGTCCGTCTTTTTTTGTAGCCCCCCGCCTGTCCTCTCTGTTCCTGTCCTTACTCTGTCGCACGCTTGCAGGAGGAGCCTGGGGTATTCTATTCTTATTTCTTCAACGGCATGTCGCCCCGCGGACGTGCGGTCGGGGTCCGACTAGATTCAACTATATAAGAAGGTCTGGGGTACCTTACCCGCCTACTATAGGTACTCCCCTTTTCCATTATATATGGACCATCTATGTATATTGCCTGGCAAAAAAAGCACACCCCAAAAAATAAAACAAGCTTTTTGCTTCGCACCACCTGCGTTGCGTTACTGTGGGGTATTTTTTTCCCCGGGCGTTTTTTCGTTCCTTTTCTGTCTCGTCGCTGCAATATCAGGGCCTGGTATATTCACTTCCTCCCCCTTTTTCTTTCTTTCTTTCTTTTTTTATAAAAAAAGAAAGAAAGAAAATGGCATATTCTGCCACTTTGCCTCCGGTCCTACTATCACTGCCTACGTCAAATCCAGACTTCATCCTCGTATGAAATGAATATGCACGTCCCGCCACAGCTCGTCAATACAAACAGGCAAGCCACCGAGGACCATGCGCAGCAGGCGCGCAAAACAGGGGGGGAGCATCCAATCACAGAACACAATGGATCCTCTCGTCACCACGTGAAGGAAACAATAAAGGAAAGGAAAGCAAGACAAAAGAAAGAGTGGCTGTGGTGGGGAAGGAATGCTGACGTGAAGATGTATTGTCGTGGCTTGGATGCTGCAGATACACGTGAAGGAATGGCCGTGTGGTTGAGAGAGGGGCCCGTGTTATAGCAGTTGAGGACTCGAAAAAATAAAGACAAAGATGTTTTTTTTGAATCCTTTGTTTCTCCCTCATGGATTGGATTCTGTCTGGACATCATAAATCAACCCATTTCAGTCAGGCCGCCTAGGTCGGCGTACTGCTCCCACACATCGCCAACGTCGTCGGGTGCTACGCCATCTTCGAGAAACCTCTGCATGGCTGTCCAGTCGTACGAGTCCTCCTTGGTCAGGACATACGGCTGCCCGTCCTCATCACCATGACGGCCATCACCACCACCACCACCACCACCATCATCATCATCGTCGTCGTCTTTTTCTTCCCGTATCGCCAGGGACTTGAGGCGTCGGGGGAAAGATTTCGTGCGTTTCATGTTCGTCTCGGCGCCGTCGCCGCGCTGCCGGCCGGGCCCGAATAGGCCGCCTCGACGGTCGTGATCGACCAGGTGGCCCAGAGCCTTGACGGCGTAGTTGTAGCCGCCGTCTAGCGCGGTGCTCATGGGTCGTCGTTTGAGGGGCGATTTCGATTTGGACAGCGGGCGTCTCGGGGGGCTTTCTTGGGTGCTGCTCCATCGACGACTGGACGACGTGGACATGTCGAAGAGGACGAGAGGAGGGGCCTGCACCTCCGATGGGAGCACGGGGGATTGTGGAGCTGTTGCTGCTGTTGTTGTTGATTCTGCGGTGTCTTGCGTGCTGTTGTAGCTTGGGACCGTGCATGTGCTCACGTTGCTCAGTCGTGCATCGTTGCTCGTCGACGTCGAGGCACTCCGGCTGACGAGCTCTGTTGGAAGTGTCGGATGTACGGTATCGTCCGACTCTTGCATGTTTGCCTGGTTGGTGGTGCCGTTATTGCTGCCACCATTACCATTACCATCACCATCACCACCACCTCCGTGGCCATGGCTCTCATTCTCATGATGAAAAATCTCACTCCTTCCTGGTACTACAGAGGCACGTGAAGCCTTGTTCAGTCGCCGCATGGATTTGCGAATAGTCCCCTCTCGACTGAGGGCTTGCTTGAAAGAGTGTCTCCGCCGCATAACGGCCTCATTGTTCTCGGGCAGGGAGCTCCGTCTCGGCCTCGACGTCAAGGTCGTGACTTTCCCCTTGTTGTGCGTCAGAGCAAGGTAATCGATGTCGGGCTTGATCTCGAATTTCGCCTCGGCAGCAACGCCAGGGTCTGATGAGTGCTGTGCTTGGAGATGCTGCTGCTGCTGCTCCCAGAGACGACTCAACGCGGGCTCCGTCTGACTCCGAGGGATCCCGCCCGACAGGATACCATTTTGCCACGGAACCTTGACGTGTCTGGCGATGGACACCACTCGCATCGCTTTCGGGTCGTCTGGCACGCCTGCTGGCAGTTGAGTCGCATGTTGTAGAGTTTGATGCACAGCGTATATCAGTATCCAGCGGATCTTGCGTCCGTCCACCAACGATACCCTTTCATGTCTATCAAGCCTTCTTGAACACAGCGCACATTCTTCCTCGAATTCCCGGTACGACCTGACGAGGCTATTGTCGAAAGAATCCTCGCGCCAGTTCGATGCTTGCACCAAAGACACGTAGTCCAGGTGGCCATCACCACTGCGTTGCTTGGCTCTTCGCGAAAGCCATGACATGCGGTTCGGCCGGCTCGAATGATCCCGTTGCGGCAGTTTAGGGAGCGGATGCTTCAACGGCTTGAATCCGTTTCGTGCGTCAATGGTCTGGATGAGCTGCAATGTGCAGATACCGCCCACAGCAGCAGACGGCATGGCCTCGGACGAACTGTAGCCCTCGTCAACCAAGAGGTTGTACAACGCCTTGAAATCCCGCGCCATGGCGCGGTACATGCATCCATCGAACTCGAGTGGCGGGTAGTAGCCCAGCTTCGCGCTATAGAAGGCCAGCAGAAAATTCCGGAAACGCTCAAGATGAGCGCGGATACCAGCTGGAATACCCAACTGAGACTCTGAGAGCTCATCATCCAGCAAGTTCTGGAGCATGGCCGACGTCTTCTTGAGCCTTGCGTCCAACTCAACCTCACAGTCTTGCTTCAATTTCCGAGTGGCTAGACTCACATGCTGCTCCATAAACTCTGGGTCAGCATCTTCTTTTGGTTGATCGCCTGGAGTTACGAGACAAACACAAACACACACACACACACACAGCAGCAGCAGCAGCAGCAGAAGTACTGCCATTTCAAAAACCAAGCATTTTTTCGGAGAACATGGAACATACCTGGAAATCAGGCCGACCGCAAATCAACTCTCCCATTGTCACGCAATGGCTCAAGGCCTGTAAATATAGAGTTTTCAGACGAAAAGTCTCTGCCAAGCGCAAGACAGCGAGGGCATGATCTGGTTGACCCGCGAGACATAAATACCCCTCCTCATTGAGGTAACGGACAAGGTCTGCAACATTGTCCAAGGTATCGCCGGACCGATATTCATACATGGACTCAAGCAGTCCAACCAATGCTTCCCCCAAGGTTTCCCCCACAAGGGACCGCCCCAGGACCCAGGCGAAGAAGTTTCTCGTCAAAAGTTGGTGGCGCTGAAGTTGCCGTTCGCTGGCATCTTGTGGCGGTGGAATAAAAAGCTCGACTCTCCGTTTAGGATTGGTGTGATACCATTTCTGAATATCGCTAGCATTGCGTCGAGGCCCCGAGGTGGTATCGGTCGGGTGGATAACCAAGCATCTTTCTATCAAGGCGTAGCATTTGTTTGCGAGGAGAAGTGAAAAGGGTAGTCTGAACGAAGCAGCCAATTTGGTGTCATGTTCGCTGTAAACGCTCTTATAGCTGTGGAGATAGATCAAACAGTTTCCATTGCGGGTGAAAAGTTCAGAGTCCTATCACGCAGTCAGACACACAAGATGAACCAAGGCCTTTCCTTTCTTCCGTTTTCTTCTTTTGCGCCCATTTCTTATTTTCTTTCGTACATCTTTGTTTAAGTATCAAGAGAGGAAGAAGGAAGGGAAGGAAAGGGGGGGGGGGGGGGGGGGGGGGGGTGGCGGTTCTGGCTCAGAATGTACCTCCTGTAAAGCATCCCAATTCGTGCATATTTGCTTTGCTCCATCCCATCGCTTCAGATTCATGCTTTGGAATGAGGTCAAGAAGCGGTTGTTGGTGGCGGTGGCATCCAAGTAGGTCTTCAAGTCAGAGCCACGACGACTGTGAGGTCTACTTGGTTTCGAAGTTCCTCGTGATGAGACTAAAGGCAGCATGATGGCGATGTTTCAAGTTCATTGACGTTCGGTTTCATGCCAGAGGGGCGGAGGATGGCGAGAAGGTATTCATTCAACATCTGTAGGACTTTTTCATTCCATATTATACTGTAAAGATTGCTGAAAGACTCATAATAATATATGTGTAAAAAGGTCGGAGTCTTCCGCTCACGCTGCCTTCTAATCAAAGCATTCGCGCTTATCCACTTCCATGGGCGTTGCAAGCTTTGAACAGCCGCGCGGTTGATGTTGTCCTCCCGAATACGAGTGGGAGAGCGGCGCCTCAGAAAAAAGAAAAAGGCAAGGCGAATTTGGAGTTGGAGCCGAAGTGAAGACGTGGTCTGACGGGTTCGACGGGCTCACCACGAGGCAACAGGCATGGCATGGCATGGCGAGGCAGCAGGGCAGCAGGGCAGCAGGGCAGGGCAGGGTAATTGCCTTTATTACTAGATTTAGCCGTGCATGGTCGAGCAGGGCATTGCACAATGGCCTGGTCCAGAGGCAGGCCCTCAGTTATCTTCGTCAGTAGATCAGCATGTCCAAGGGCGAGAATTTAGGTCTCGTGCGGAGGATACAATGTAGATCGGAGGAGCCGGTCCACATCATCTTGAATATTCGACGGACAGCTGAGATGTCATTGCTGAGCTAGCCTCCGCCCTGACTGACCGTGGATAAATTACATGATGTGGCGTAGGTTGTATAAGCTAGCTAGTCTGTGCAAGTGCCTGTGCCTGTGCCTGTGCCAACTTTACGACGGAGTAATGGATGGGTTCAGCTGCCGCGAAAAGACTCATCTAAAGAGACTGGTCGTCTCATGTCGCAAGCCGCGACGTTCATCGCACATAATCTTCTGTTGAATATGCCTATGACAGGGATAGGTTTTGATGAGCTGTTGGGTGCTCTTCTCGAGCCAGAAGATTGAAGCAGAGCGGTGGTTGCAATGCGGATGACATAGGGGCAGATGTCAGTTCACTTGCAGGCGGACGAGGAGCACATGAATCAGAGCACATGAATCAGACGCTGCCTCATTTGAGGTGATTATCGCGGCTATGCACCATGTCTGCTCGTCCAGCTGCACTGTTGTACTTCAGCTTGGGTTCTCGGCATCAAAGCTGCGTCGGACTGTCGTTTTTCGTGTCGCACGAAATGAATTCCCGTCGTTGTGCATACAAGCCTAAGCCGATCGACTGCCGCGGCACTTTTTGGTCGGGTCACAGAATGACGAAAAGACTCAAACTCGAGCGCTGCGATGGCCAGGACTAACGATGCGACCCTCACTTCTGCCGCAGACGAGCATAATTTGTGTTTTATTTTGTGGCCATTTTAATGCCAAGCTGCTAGCACACCCACCGTGTCCAACAAAGGAAAAGGGTGGTTTTCGCCTCGCCACATGGAACATCGGAACCACTTTTACCGCAACCGACATTTCAACCAACAAAGGGGCTGAGAAGCAGGAATCGGTATTGCTGATTAAAGGGCAGGCCTCATTTCCCGTGTGGCACAAAAACTTGACGAGTCAAAGTGGTCTTGCTTAATAATGTGCCGATCCGAAGACAGCTGGGGGAAAACTGGTCTCGTGCCTGGCATTGCTACTGCGTTGTTCGTTGCAACACGATCCGGGCTGTAGAAATGGGAGGTTTAACGCGCCCGATAGTGTTTTGGTTGCAACCGGCATGCTGTCAGGACAATCTTGTTCCGATGATGCACGTCGAGCACAGCACCACGCTGCTAAGACACGGGGCCATTGCCATTTCAATTCAATGTTGCGTCATTGAGAACAAGCACATGAAATCCGTGCACGGCTCGGGAACAGTGTAACTTCGAAATTCTTTGACTGGGCCAGGGTGCTACGGATGTGGATAGTTAGGAACACAGCTATGACGTGCGCGCGTCCCCATCCCCCTCGAGCTTCTCTCGACGCAGGGCAAGGCGAAAACTTACATGGTTTCAGCTAACGACTTCGATTTGAGAGTGCCGGTGGTCGGGTATTGTCGACGAAGACGAGAAAGGCAGGAAAGGCAAGAGAGGCAAGAAAGACAAGAACGGCGAGAAGGGCGGAAGTGGCGGAAGGGGTAGAAGGACCAAGAGCGCGATTAAGAGCGAAACGAGCGAAAAAGTAGACAAGGCACCTCACCTCTGGATGAACTTGAACTTGCCCACCGTCGCACAAGATGGACGGCAGAGGGCAGACCAGAGGTGAATTCGATCCGATTCAGAAACCTGCCCTCCTCAACGGAATCCCCCCCCCTTCTCTCCGCCCTGCCGTTCGCTGCACACATGCAGCAGTCACCTGACCATCCAGCAGCAGCCCATCGAACGCCCATACCAGACCTGCCAACCCTTCTCCAACCACGGCCTGCCAAAGACAGGCGTCAACAATGGCGCATTCGATCCCGTACACCTTTATCCAATGTCCCTGCTCTGACCTATCCGCTAGTGGCAATGTTTCGGGCGGTGGAGAGGTAGACGAACATGACGAGAGAACATTCGACCCTCGTGCCCCACGTTCCGACTACAGTCTATATCCCATCGAATACCTCTTGTATTGCGAGGATTGCCAGCAGATACGATGTCCCAGATGCGTGACCGAGGAGATTGTCACATACTACTGCCCAAATTGCTTATTCGAGGTTCCTAGCAGCAACCTGCGCAGTGAAGGCAACAGGTAGTCTCTGCCCAAGGACCCCCAAACCAGAGAAGAACATACTCCAGTAAATGCATATCGGCTGATACCCCAAGACAGGTGTACACGAAGCTGTTATCAATGCCCGGTCTGCATTGGCCCGTTGCAGGTTGGCTCTTTGCAGCCCGCCTCGGATTCGAATGGCGTTGCGCTCGACGGACAGTCGAATCCCCATGGCGGTCCCTATGCACTCTTCTGCCAGTATTGCAATTGGTCATCAACAGAGATCGGCATAGACTTTGATCGCCCCAGCGGCATACACTCACAGCTCACCAGGATGGACAATGGCGGCACAAGGAAACTCACGCTCAAGGATGTCAAGGAGAGACGCAAGGAAAACCCCGACGTCACACCTATACCGGACGAGCAGGTCGACCGAGACTTGCATTTTGCCAGTTTAAAACTGTTTTATCAGGAGCAGCTTACAGATGCGAATGTTTCGCTGGGCGGCATGCCGTTGCATGACAGTATTGGCTTCTCCTCTCCCGCAGCCTTGTCCAGAATCATGTCTCTATATACAGGTCGGGGCCACGCAGGAAGGTTGCAACAGGGTCCAACAGATGTGATGCGCGAAGCACTGCACACGGAGGAAGGACTGAAGCTGACACTTCTGGACGAATCTGCCATGGTCGACAAAATGATGAACAAAGGTTGGAACACCACTACGACTACAGAACAACGTTTCCATCAGATGTCTTCATCAAGGTTTCAAGACGAGCTGCGGCCTGTCCCGTATCTTCTTCGTACAAAGCGTTCGAAAAGATGCACTGCTTGTCGACACATCATTTCGAAACCAGAGAACAAGGTCACTTCAACGAGATTCAAGATACGCCTGGTAGCCAAGTCATATATACCTACCATCACCATTCGGCCCATGCACCCCACTGCTGCGCCAGTGCCCGCAACGTCAATGCCGGCTACCAATGAAGAAAATCCTCTCTCTCCTCTGAAGCCATGTCAGTATATCCTGACATTTAAAAACCCTCTGTTTGAGAGCATCAAGGTCACACTCGCCACCCCAAATACTACCCCTGGACGGTTCGCGAGCAAAGTCACGGTGTTATGTCCAGAATTCGAGGTGGACGCAAATATCGACATGTGGGATGACGCTTTGAAGGATGCCGGCAGGGACGGACAATACAAAGCAGACGGCTCCGGCCAGGGAGATGCCGCTAAGATATGGGAACGAGGTCGCAATTGGGTCAGCATTGTGCTTGAGGTGATTCCGGCATCTCTTCAACCACAGGCTCGAAACCGCTTGGAGGAAGATGACATCGAGGAGAGAAATGACAGCCCACTCAAGGAGGATGAAGATGTTCTGGAGATACCCATGTTTGTGCGGATGGAGTGGGAGGCCGATACTCAAAACGACTTGAGCACGACACCGGGGAAGGACAAGGAGACTCGCGAGAAAAGAGAGTTAGCGTATTGGTGTGTACTTGGTGTAGGACGCATCAGTCACGACTAAATTTCATGCATGAAAAACCAGTAAATCGAAGACTATAGACTAAGATACCCAGCAAAACTAGGTTTTGTTCTTTTGTTCATTATTCTTGTTTTGAGCACAACGAAGGTGGTTGATTGAGTGTGTTTATCAAATAATCATGCGGTAGCTCGTATCATTATCAAGCTACCTGAATCCACAAGACGCCAAGCCCATTTTTGTTTGAATGACCAACCATCGTATGTGACAGATGAAATAACCAGCACTCCAAATCCCCAAGAATTGTCATGCAATGCTCAAAAACTACCAACTTTTTACTCGGTGCTGCTGCTCTGAGGGAACTCGAAGTTGACGTTGCGTCCCGTCAGACGGCGGTAGACCTCAGCGTAGGTGTCGAGTCTGTAGTCGACACTGACACGCTCCTTCTCGTCGAGAACGACCTTGAGGAGCTTGCTGCCGTCCTCCTTGGTACGGATGCGCTTGCCGACAATCTCGACGGGGAAGCAGAGATCAGCGAGGATGGCGTCGTGGACAGCAGTCAGAGTGCGGGAACGAGGGCGCTTCTGCTTCAGGGTGTTGCGAGAGCGGGCAGATCGCTTGGGGCGGGGCAGGATGCGTCGCGAAGCCAGGAGCAAGACATGGCGGTCAGAGAACTTCTTCTCGAGCTCGCGAGTCAGGCTATGGATCGAAATTAGTCCAGCTCTTATGACGAACCACGGAAATCATTTTGATCTGGGGAAGATGACTTACCGCTGCTGGACGCGGTGGAAACCCTGCAGGGAAGGGACGGGGACAAAGATGACAACAGCCTTCTTGCCGTGGCCAACTTCGATCTAGTAAAGACCCAAAGTCAGCATGCGAGCTCCAGGACATTGCCTTGGACCGCTTCCCGTCCTGTTCCAGAAGTCAATTGTACGCAGGCTCGGCATCGTTCCCCCCAACAAATGGATGACGGAATTTGGTATTTATTGAAGATGAATTGTCCTTCATAAAATTCGCATTCTCGAAATCGAAGCGATGACTTTCGCATTGTCTTCTGGAATGACAGGGGGGAGCGCTTGTCGTAGCCTTCGTATATCTTTCTTTTGGAAACAGGATATCGAGACGCCTTGGGACGAGGGTCTAGGTCTTCTTCTTCTTCTTCTTCTCCTCATATTCTCACCTCACGAGCAGAGACGAACTGCAGAGGTCGCAGAGCAACCTTGAGATCGGCAGTGTTGGCCTCGAGATCGAACAGAGCCTGAGCGATCTGCTGCTCAAGCTCGGATGGGTTCTGCCGCGAAGGGCTGTTGGCAGCGATCTTGTTCAGGGCCTGGGCGCTCATCTTGACTTGTGGTGCTCGACGTTGGTTGTGACTTCGAGTGGTGTTTTCGAGTGGTGATCAGAGGCGCAGATATTTGCCTTAGATTTTCGCGCAATTGCTAGAGGGTCGCTAAGTTGGGGGTTTCCAGCCCTGATCATTGTGGGGCGCCGGACACCTGTAGATGATCCACTTGTTTACGGCAGCATCTGTCACGAGACTCGACACGTGCGCGCTTATGAGGTACGTACTCTTGTCTGATTCGCGCAATGCTAGACAAAATATAGACGGGCTGCTTGCTTGCGGGATCCCGTACTCTTGTGCCTTTAATGCATTGATTGCCAATCGAAGGGGATCAAACAGCTGCTTTTCAACCACTTGCACTTTGGCTAGCCGATGACTCAAGTAGAAGTGAGAATGCAGCTCCTCCCGCATACTTTGTACGAGAAATTATGCTACTTCAACTTCATCCGTCACGCGTGGGGGACGTTTCTGTTCCGTGCAGGCGAGACGCAGGTTGCTAGTTGATAATTGCCTCTTTTCCTATGAGGATTCTCGCAAAAATAAAGCCGTCTGAGACTCTCTGCCTTGGGTATACCTACTTGTTAGGCTCTGCCTACCACAAACCCGATATCGGCTTATGAGAAGGCGCCAGAGGCTCATTTTGCATGGCAAGTGCCAGCTGACTTGCCAAGTTGCCACTGCAGACAGCTGTCAGCTAGTCGTTCAAGTGTTTCGTCTTGCTCTTTCCTTTTAATGGGGGATATAGTTTTATGTCCTCCTACAAGAAGCAGGAACTAAACCCAGATTCGTGACAAGTTGTTCATCAAACTACCTAGAGACTTGTGCGTGAATCTTCATCTTTCTCTATTTTGTATTCTTTCAACCTCTCCGACTTCTGTCCCTCATTCAGGTCCCTTATCCATAGTCATCTCTCCTTCAGTACATGGAACCAGCGATCCAGACATCTCTCACGACCTCGTCCCCTGAAATTGTTCTTCTGCTACGACGAACCTAAAATGCGTGGCCTACTCTTCGCCTTTTGTGGCTTCACCACGGTGCTGGGTCAGTTCAATCATGCTACCAGTTCATTTGCGTACCATGGGTGTTCATCTGTCGATCTGTCTTGCTTTTCTTCGCCTGTCGACTTGAATGGTTGTCCCTTGACTCCAGAGTCATGCCAAGAAGCTTGTCAAGGCCATCAATTCGCTGCCCTGCTCCCAACGTAAGTTCCCTTCCCTGCAGCCTCAGGGGGAAGTTACATAATTTTGACTTCCTATCAGTGATTGCCGCTGTGGAAACGATGCCAAGGTAATCAAATTACTCGATGAGAGTGTTTGCAATTCTCCCTGTGACGGAGATCCAGCTCATGGGATGTGTGGCAGCATCTGTCCAGCTGAAGGGCCAGGGATCGCCAATGTCTACATCAAAACCGACTCGGTGAGTCAGGAGTCTCAGACTCTGATATCGGAAACAACTTCTACATTGGCACCCGCTACACTTTCGGCGGCTTCAGAGCCCTTCACCTCCTCAGACGGAAATCCAGGAACAGAGGCGCAGGAGACTGGAGGCCTAATCTCTCCGGCTGGTCCAGCGCCCGAAGCTCCAACTACATTCAGCTCGATCCTCGTGTCTTCGGAAACCCAGGCTTCTGTACCCTTGACCGCTACAGCGCCGCCGTCAGGAGAAGCTACCACGCCATGTCCGTTGGATAATACTTCCAGTTCGGAAGAGCCGCCCGTGTCGACAGTCTCACAAACCACGGAAAGCTGTACCGAGAATCCTGTTGGTTTCACCACAAGTATCAGGACATCAGTATCTTCTGCTGCCGAAAGCCCAACCACTGCTTCTCCCAAAATGTACACATCAGACATAACGCCTGCCCCAACGCCCCAGGATTACCCAGAGCCAAAAATGTCGGGGCAGCAGGTGCCTGAAACAATCAACAGTACCTCTGAGACTACTCCAGATACTCCCAATTATATATCAGCAAGCACAATGTGGAACCGCCCTTCTGATCTGGTTTCGCCAACTGGACAGGCACCAGTGCCTGCTCAGGTGACCGGATCTGATTCTACGCACAGCATGGTGCCTCCACTAGCGACTATTGGAGGACTAGCTTTGATTGCAGCAATCATTGTGTAAAGTCTGTCATGATGAAAACCACACCGTACAAGTTTTATGGGAGAAGCTGAGACACCAGGAGGAGTATCTCGTTTGGAGGGGCGCGGTGTGGGTTTTTTTTGGTACTTTTTGGAAGTCGGTTGGTAGCTGATGTGCAAATTGAGAGCCACTTAGTTCCTCAGTGGTCGGAGATTTTTATAGACCCAGTAACCTAATGCTTGTTGCCAGTTGCAAAGAAAGAAAATTATACTTAATCAGAATGTGTGAGTGTGTCAAATTGCGTGTTGTGAGTATGGACGCCAGCTAGAAAGCCTTTGATACTGCTGCTCACTTTGCCATCGCAGCATCCCAAACTCTTTTTGTTACATTTTCACCTTTAGCACACCGCAATGTCTGTGCAATATGATAAAAAAATGATAGTCAAAAGAGGTTCAGGGCGCAAAAGAAAAAACGAAGGAAGGGGGGGGGGGGGGGAGAGAGAAAAAAAAACCAAAAAAGGAATCTAGAGACGTGATAATTATGATGAAGAGTGCATAGTTTGTCATGTGATGTCTGGTGATATGGATCATTGCGATGAAGGATTGCGGGGGCAACGGCTTCGGAGCTCACCCCACCTGCCCTGTCTGGCAGCTCGAGGTTCCTGACATGACAACATTCAAAGGACAGACATACTACGGAACCAAGGGGTTTATTGTTTACTTGCTTCCTCCACAGCCACGAAGTCTTTTTTTGTTATTTTTCTCCTCTTTCTTTTCTTCAGGGCACAGCAATCTTGTTGGAGAAACCCGACGTGCTTGAGAATCTGCTGTCGACAATGCAGTCTGGCATTTCAGGTAAGCTCCTGTCTGCTTACATATGCACCCACCTGATATCAAGTCGCTGACGGACATGTGCTCCGCATGCAGCGTCACGGGAACTCCAGGCCGAGTTTAACTCGTTGCTTTCCTCCTCGTCAACATTTGGACTCGTCGTGGGCATCGAGAAAGAATCGCTCGTGCCTACTGCTACGCTCCCGTCGACTTCGCACTCGTTTGCCGATAATCTCGCACACCTCAAGGGCCATTTACAAGCCGATGCCGCTCTCTACCTTCTCCTGAAGCGCCATGCCGAGCAACCAAGTCTGGTGGCGGTGACTTATGTCCCGGACTCGGCGCCTGTGAGGCAGAAAATGTTGTTCGCATCGACGAGATTGGCCCTGGTCCGCGAATTGGGTTCGGAGCACTTCCGGGAGACGATATTCGCCAACTCGGCCGAGGAGCTGACGATGGGCGGGTTCGAGAAGCACGACGCGCACAATAAACTGGCTGCTCCGTTGACGGACGAAGAGCAGAGTCTCGGCGAGGTGAAGCGTGCTGAACAGGAGGCGGGCTCGGGAACAGGCACGCGAGAGATTCATCTGAGCAAGAGCTTTGCTATGCCCATGGCGGAAGACGCTCTTTCTGCTCTCCGGGAGCTTAAATCAGAAGCGGGAAGAACAGTTGTCATGCTGGTAAGCAGAGGGAAAAAAAATCAAAAAAAGGAAAATCGGGTTTCTTTTCAAAAAAGGATGGCGTTCTAATGAAAGCGGTCGAAACAGAAAATCAATGCCGAAAAGGAATTTGTCGAACTCGTCGACGAATCACCGCGACCGTCGTCGATCAGTGAGCTGTCGAGTGCCATCTCCAGTAGCGAGCCACGATTCACCCTTTTCAAATACAATCATATGTACAACGGCACAGAGCAATGTCCCGTTCTCTTTTTCTACACATGCCCCATCACACCGGGTAACAAGTCGATCAAGAACCGCATGCTGTACCCTCTGATGAAGCGGGCTGTTCTCGACATGGCCGAAAAGGAGGCTGGCCTAACGCTGGAGAAAAAATTCGAGGTGGAAGAGCCGGCAGAGATAACGGAGCAGTCAGTGATGAATGATCTCCACCCGAGGGTGGCGACGAGGACTGGGTTCAGTCGACCCAAGCGTCCTGGCCGGTGAGGCAATACAGCGGTTTAGGGGTGGGGCCGATACAACGATGTGCCGGCGGTATTCATGAGGGCATACTGACGAGGATGATGAAGACACAAAAATGAATTGTGTTGCTACTGGGTGCTAGGGAGAAAAAAAAAACAATAATATACGAAACAAGACTTGTGGGATGGCAAAGGGCTGACCGGGACTTGCCATGTGATTGCAAGTCAGATAATTGCACTCCTAACTCAACGTGACTTTGATCTATGCGTCGCAAAAGGCGTGAAGCCACAAGTACAAGAGAAGTAAAAGGCGGAGGCAAACTGCGTCGAGTTATATTCCCGTGACCAGCCCCAGCCCAATACACGATGTACGCGATGCGAGTCTGGGGGTGCAAGAAGGCATTGTCGCCTCAACGCCGTGGCTGTTTGCATGGCTAAAAATTGTCATGATGGATATATTCTTTTATTTTATTTTATATTGTGGTATTCGTTTCTATTGCTACATGTGGTGACGTCGTGCCGCGGTCTGCGTGTCTTACTCCTCAAAACTACCCGCGGCCAAGGACATGTTGCTGGCCTCGAGCTTGGACCTGAGATACTCGTAGACGGTAAAGGTGACGGCCTGGCCGGGGGCGACGCGCATGATGCGGGGGGTGATGCCTTTGTAGAAGGCGTGGAAGCCTTCTTGTCTGGGGGGTGTTGAAGAAGGGGGGGTTAGCGGGTGCTTTTGGGAGATGATTTGTTCAACAAAGAATGTGCAAAGAAGAAACAAAGAATGTGCAAAGAAGAGGCACAGAGAGCAAGGGAAAGAACGGAGGCGCTGTACTTGAACATGTCGGCCGAGATTTGCGCAATGCGCGCCCAGGCACTCAGCCCCGGCTGGGCGGGCGTCTTCTGCAGCCTCGTCTTGATGGTATCGATGGGGGCGTTGCTCAGGGGCCCCATGGCGCCCGACACGAGCCCGATCAGGGTGGTCTGCCAGCCGGGCAGGTTCGCGGCGTCGGGCAGGCGCGGCTGCCAGGCACGCAGGGCGTCCTTGAGGTACGAGTAGGCGGTGAAGTTGACGGCCTGGTTGGTGCCCTGGCGCAGGGCGGTCAGGCTGACGCCGCGGTACAGGGCGCCGGGGCCCTCCTCGCGCACGACGGTGTAGAGCGCGTGCGCGGCGTTGCGGTACTTGGGCACGTCGAGCGGGTCGGCCATGGAGTGGTGCTGCGCCTGCAGCCGGATCTTGACCACCTCCATCGGCGTCACCACCGCCACCGCCTCCGTCACCCCGGCCGCGAGCCCCGCCGAGAAGGTCGCCTGCCCGGACACGCGGCCCGACGCGGCGTCCGCCCCGCCCAGCAGCTGCTTGTACCACTCAAAGGACGTGAAGCGGATCGCCATCTTGGGCACGATGCCCGTCACCACCGCCCCGAGGCCCTTGTAGAGGCCCAGCGGCGTTTCCTTGCGCACGATGCCGATGCCGGTTTGGAGGAAGCCGCGTTTGGGCGCCCCGGGTTGCCGCGCCCGCCGCGAGAGCTGCATCCGGACTTTGATTGTGTCTGTTGACGTTGGCATTTTGAACAAAAAAAAAGGAAAAAAAAAAAGAAAAACAAATCCATCCCTGCTCAGACTCGACTTACCGAGGGGATGACATGCCAGGGCCTCCATCATACCGGCACCACCTCCGGCTATTTCGCCAACGCGCACTCCATCGTTAGTTCTTGTCTTCTTTGTCTCTCTCTGCGGCCTCGGTCGACTTTTCGGCCCCCGTCGACTTGTTCATAACCCAACACCTTGTTGACAAAAGAGCCCTCCCCAAAAAAGATGGATAACAAAGAAATACGAACCGATCAGATTGACGGCCGCGGTGGGTGGTTTCCTGCCATTATCGCCGTGGGGCATGACGCTTCCGTGTAAGAGACAACACCCCCGACCCGTACTAGGGGGAAGAAAAGGTAGAAAGGAGAAGGAAGAGTCAGATTTTGCAAAAAAAAAAAAAGGTGTTTCGAACCAAAAAAAAAATGAAGCGGTGTTGCTGTCACTTTTGGAAACGCCCGACGTGCGGCAGCTCGGTTGACTTCCCCGGGGACGCTACGCGGCGTTACGCCACTTGCACGTGTCAAAAGAGAAAAATCAACCGTGAGGGCAAAAGGAACCGGCAAGCTTTTCCTGTCCAGCCGTCCACAAAGCGGGAATGGGTTTGTATGGGCGTCGTTTTTTTTTTTTATGTTTATTATTATTATTATTATTTTTCGATCGCGGGGGTCCGTTTCCTGTCGGCGTGTTTTTGGAGAGCGGCGAGTGGTGGAGGTTTGGGAAGGTAGATGGACTGGTGGCCGCGGCAGAAAGAGTATTCTTTTTGATGAGCCTTTCAAGGTAGAGTTGCTCGGGGAAATAAAAATAAGAAAGAACCAAGATGTCGGGTATACGAGAGCACTTTGCACGAGGGGAGGGCGTGGAAGGGGGGAGATTAATGGAAAGAATGGGGAGGGAGGGGGGGGGGGGAGAGGGAGAATTCATAGGCCTTTGCGAATAATAGAGCTAGATAGGAGCAGGAAGGGGAGGGGGAGGACAGGTCCGGTCTAGAGCCTATTCTTTCCCTCCCTTTGACACATGATCGTTGGACAATGGCATCAGAGCCGAGCCTTGGATGTTCCGGTCTTATCTGGGGGCCGAGTTTCCCGGCCTGCTACGAGGCCAGACGCCGCGGCTGAGATGCCAGGCTGGATGCGGCATCCGGGACAGACAGGGCTGGACAAACAACCCCCCTCCCCCGCCGAAACGGCTCTCGCCTCCCTATTCTCCGCCCCTCGCAACGGTCGGGCTGGGGCTCGGCTATCCTGCGGCTGACACGCGTGCATGACAATAGCTTGGCGGTTCGGTCTTTGCCCACGCCTGGAGTGTTGGTCTCCGCGCGACGGGGGCCCGATTGATAACATGTGATTTTGCGGGGTGCAGAGCTTGGCGAAGGCCCCGGCCGGGGGGGGACCCACATGTTGGAACGAGGGGGGAGAAGACTGGAATGGCTTGACGGGATGATTCTTCTATTTTTTTTTTTGAAAATAAATAAATAAATAAGAAATGAAAAAAAAAAAAAAATAAGCGGTTGACTGTTCAAATGATAGACATTCTTCTTTTTCTTTTTCTTTTATTTCTTTTCTTCATAGAAAGTAATAGAATGCTAACTCACATCTCTTCAAAACAGCATCACGTCTCACCTCACCTCCAAGCACCACAAGGTTTAGTCACCCGTCGCCGTGCATACGCCCACCCGTCCCCGTTCAGTACGATGATCAGACCAGACAGTTTCTTTCTTCTTTCTTCACACATAATTGATTCCATTTCCACTCCCAGCAATACACATACAGCCATATTCCTAAAAATCATTCCCTTTCTATTCTGATCCAAGCCGTGGCGTTTCATCCAGCCGATGCCTGCCCTAAACGCCAGTTCCCATTTTGTCCCCCGAGGTCTTTCCTTAATTTTTTGTTTGCTCCCGAAATTCCGAAAAAAAGAAAGAAAGAAGAAATCGCCCACAAGATCGGCCTTTGCTATACATGTGATGCTTGCCATGTATGCCCCGCTGGCTCTGTCCCCTATCAAAGTACGAAGAGATGTCGAAAGTACGAAGACATAACGAACTAGGAAAAAAAAAAAGAGATGACACTAATCTGCAAAATACAATTCTGTTACGAAAGCAGTTTGGTATCTTCAATGAAAAAAAAAAAAATAGGAAACAAAAACAAGAACGGGCCGCTAAATCTGCGCAACAAAAGAAAACAGAGGAAGCGCCATGCAAATACTCCTCGTTTAATTCAGTCGTCATGGCTGACTAGTGTCCGTGAAATACTGGCGACTTGACCATTGTAGAAGCAAAAAGTGGCGAAAGCAAAAATTAGGAGGAAAAGAAAAACACTCACACACTCACACACACACTACGATGGCGTTCCTCGCTCTTCCAGCGTTTCGCCTTCAAAGCTGTATAGACGTACTTCGCCGTCCTCGCTTCCACTCGCCATTCGGCTGTCGCTGAGCCCGACGCAGGTGACTGGGCCGGCGTGGCCGGTGAAGCTCCGCTCACACTTTCCTGATCGGGGCTCCCAGATCTTGGTCATGGAGTCGTTGGCGCCCGTGACGACGCGAAGGGTGTCGCCAACTAGGCCCCAGATGCCTTCCACGTGACCAAACATGCTTCTGATGCATTGGCCCGTGGTAATGTCCCAGAGGCGGACGGTGTTGTCAAGCCCGCCAGTCAGCATGTAGCGAGGAGGAAGTGGTCGGTCTGTGTCGTGCATGAAGCCATATCCAAACGAAGCGCGTGGGTCTGCAGGCTGTTCGGGCATCAACGCCGGCGCCAGCGTCGGCGTCGACGTGGGCGTGTTGCTCCTGTCACTGTGCACCGAGACTGCGTCCGACTTGTCTTCGCTGGGCAACTCGTCAGGCTCAAAATCAGGCGGCATGAGGAGCACCTGTTGCACCTGTCCGACGTGTCCGCGAAACGTCTTGACGCATTGCTTCGAGTCCAGGTCCCAAAGCTTCACCGTCATATCATCAGACGCAGAAAAGACAGTTCGTGACGAAGAGTCTATGCGGACGTGGTTGACCCAGTCGGTGTGCCCGCGGAGAGAAAAGGTTTGCTTGTTCTTGAAGCTGAAAATCTTGACCGTCTTGTCGATGGAGCCCGAGGCCAGAGTGCAGCCGTCGAAATGGACAGACAAAACACCATCCGTGTGACACTGCAAGGTGCTGAGACATTCGCCCGTCTGCCAGTTCCAAATCTTGATCGTGTTGTCAAAGCTTCCGCTGATCAATTTGGAGTCGTCGAATTGAAGGGTTCGCACTGTCGATGTGTGGCCACGGAGGGTGCGGATGACTTCGCCCGTCTCAACGTTCCAGATCTTGATGGTTGTGTCATACGATCCCGTGGCAAGAATGTTGTGATCAAACTGGAGGCAAGTGACGCCATTCTCATGGCCCTTGAAGGTTCGGATGGTGCACCGTCCAGTCTTCCAATTAAAGCCCACCTTGAAGCGGTCTCGATATACATCCTTCCACGGCCGAAACTTGCGCTGCGTGTCCAGATGTGAGCGAGAGTGGCTAGATCCGTTGAGCCGTGGTCGTTTGACGGAAGCCTGCTCGGCACTGGAGCTGGATCGCTTATTGGACTCGCCCGATGGCTCAGGACTGTATGTAGTGATAGCAGTAGCAGCATCATCAGCAGCATGCGTCTCGATTGACGGCTCCGCGTTGGCAGTGGGCTCGTGATCCTGGCGGTGGTGTGCAGACTGGTGTCTGCTCCATGCCATGAGCTTCTTCTTTTCGAGCAGCGGCAAGCCCCATCCGCATTTCGTACATTTCCTATCAATGTGTTGCTCGCACATTCGATGCCAGACAACATCATCGTCGGCTAAGCTGCGCCAGCGCCGGCTGACTTGAGCGGCTTTGCACAGTGAAACCGTGTCGAGGTGAGATAATATCTTGTAGGATAACTCGGTAGGCAGCGTGGCAAGAAAATCTATCTTGAGCTGTTCCTGGACCTCCCGCGATACAGTGGACAGCTGAGGGAAGCAACATTGGGTGATGATGCCCTGCAGCATGAGGTCGCGCTGCTTGGATGGTGCTGCTGAGAACAAAGACCAGACGTGGGTGATAGCCTCTTGGTCCGCAGTGGGCAGGCTATTCAGTTCCTGGAGCGAAGCGTCAGCAGAGCGAAAACTTTGTTTGGGCGATGACAGGTGGTGAGCGAGTGCGGCGGTTACACGTCCCGTCAACTCCTACTTACGCTCTGAATGAAGCCCATCTTTGATTCGTCGGCGGCTCGTCTGCACTTGGAGTCTGGACGATGACGATAGCAGAACTTGGTGTTGGAGTCCTTGGCACGGGCCCAAGTCGCTGGGCTCGTCGAGTCGGCTTTGGTGTTGCCCTTGCCGATGGGGGCGTAGAGTCCCGGAATATGCTCCTTTAGAAAAGGACTCACAGTCTTGACCATGAGTTCTGATGCCATCTTCTTGAGCCTTGTATTGTCTTCCTCTTGAGGTCGCCTCCGATTGCAGTTGTCGCGCGACGGCTGTTGCTGTGCGGCAGATCGCTCGGTCGATGATGGTTTGCTTAGTTGGAGAATCGCAGGTCCAGATGGGCTGCTGTCCTGCGTCAGAGACGGAGGAGAATCGTTCTGATCATGGTTTGGTGTGGCTGCAGTCGACTCTTGCTGGCTTTGATGCCACGGGTCAAGGTTCGCGGGTGCTTGCTTCATAACGGTGACGAGAGACGGCGCGGGCGAATGGCGCACGACGAAAGGCTATATAAGAGTGAGCAAGGCAAGGCATGGATGGATCTTTCTGGGTCCAGGCTGTTGTCGGTGTCGAAGAGTCGATGCGTGCTGGCCAGAGTAATGGCGTGCTCTTGGGGGCGGTATGGTTCACGAGAAGGCGGCAGCCAGAACTAGGACGCAGGGGCGCATCAGAGTCGAAGGCGAAGACTGGATGGAGCGTCACGGGATAATCAAATGGCCAAAGTGAAGCTAGTAGCGCAGGAGTCCAAGACAGCAGGTAGAAACGAGAGGGGGGACGTGTGGAGCCGTGACTCGAGGCCGGGTGGCGCCAGCACGATGTGGGTCCCGTCGAGCCGACCGACCAACCAACCAACAGGAAACAGTCTGGTCGGTCAAGTCCGGCTGTCGGCGCCTTCTCCACTGCCACCGAGCCGTCCGGTCGAAAATCTGCAACAAGGGTTGTTGGTTGGGTTGGCGCATGAGACATTGCGCATTGCTGATGACACGAGGCAGGGCAGATTCGCCGATGTGGCAGATGGGATTCGTTCGTATCGAGTATTTGCGTGCGTGTAACAGCATCGCCGCCCGAAATGGCCATCTCCCACCGCCAGCATGCAAATGACGTGCGAACCAACCAAGCAAGTCCTTTGTGCTTGGAGAATTGCGCCATTGTCGCGCCCCACTCGCGACGCTGCTTTGGAGGCCAGGAGGAGCATTCCGTCATATGCGGCCAATCAAACCAAGGTTTAATGTCCGCATCGAAAGTTCGAGCCCTTCCACGGCTTGGCTTCCCTGATCTTTCTTTCGCCGTCGTCGACATTGCCGCTCACTGTTCGACTCGTATTCACAGAATCCTCGATATCCCCGATAGACAGTGCGACTCGGCCCTCCTTTGGCGCCGACCAACAACATTGGCACAGGTGCCTCGTGGTGACGTGACTCTTTCTCGGGAGCTCATCAGAGTGCTAGGACCAGGGCCGGATATTATATCACAGATATTATATCACCGAGGGCTGTCCAAGACCCAATATGCTAGCCAATGTTCTGCACCAAGAAGGATTCGATGGCATGATGCCCTCTCAAGCCGTGGAGCGTCCACGTCAAAAAGAAGCCTGTTGCTTCTAATGCCGGTCCTGGATGATTTCCCCTGAACCAAGCGGTCATCAAACCTCGGTTTCTATTTCGACAGGCTATACACCAAGCATGTACACATGTACATTGTATGTACGGATTCATCGTCCAGGGCTGCCGACTTGTCGATTTGGTTGGTCCACCTACTGCGGCATCAGACTCTCGTTGCTCTAAAGATGGAAGTCCGGCGGCCAAAAAAAAGTGCAATAAGGGCTTAGCAGAGAATGTGGCGATTTCCGTTTCGGACAGCAAAGAGAGACACAGGTTCTGGCTGTATAATCTAAACGTCACCCGACATACTGGTCACAATTCCCGGTTTCGAGCGTCATCTACATTCGTGAGACTCGTTATCACCACGTCGAAACCCTACTCTAGCATCCGAACTGAAAACCGCAAAGTGGTACCCATAGGATAAATTCGCTACGTGACAGTGGTGAGTACACGTGTATCAGTCGCAACTTAGAACGGAATGCGGATTCAAGTGGTCTCACCACTTGCAAACTTCACTTTGCGTACCTATAGCCATGCATGAGCTTTATGAACCCCCGAAAGACTCGAGAAAAGGACCTTTTTTGATTACTTTATTCTGCCGCGAGACCTTGAAGATCTTTTTTCACATATCTGACTTTCTTTGGACGAAGCAACCTGCTTTACGCGAGCACAACGTTCTCGACTAAACGACCAAGCTTCGACTCAAATGTTGAAAATTCGTCGCAGCTGCGCAGATTAAAGTACGTCGTCTTCCTTCGTCCCTGGAAGTCCCAACCGCCCTGGGCCCCGGCGAAAAATAATGAGCCTGAACGTGCACTCGCATATGGCCACAGCAGCTTGCTCCTAAAAGTATTACTGCGACTGACGAGACGCAAGAATATCAAAACGCAATATACACATTCCAGTCACAGATGTTACACCTTGATTACCGCAGGGAGATTCAGACGCAGCAAAACGACTCGAAATGCGGCTAGATCTGTCACTTACGCCTCTGCATATGCGCCAGAGATGGAGCGTATTTGTCAGATGACGAGGAGAAAGAGCGACCCTTGTTCGCCACATGCGCAGATGTAGTTGGTAGGAGCCGCTGTTAAGCTGCACCGACCGATCTTTCATTATGGCGCTCATCAGGGATGCCACAGATTCATACAATACCATCCAAAGGGGATTTATTATGGTCAATACTGGGGAAATCCGGGAAACCCCTTGTTTCACCTCTGTGTGATGGCACTAATACGCTCGGAAACTGGTGGATTTTCGATCTGCATCAGACGGTGTCTCGCTTAGGCTCGGAAAACAAGACGAGGCATGTGACCAGATGCTGTCATAAATGTACTCAAGGATGTCGCAAAGATTTCACCCAAGGCTGCTGGCTCTCGATTCACCGCCTGCTTCATGGTGAAGAAAATGCCCCCAACGCGACCTTTCGCTCACAACAAAACACGAAAAAAAAAGAAATTTATTTCGTCCAATCGTCAAAGACGCGTTGTTTGATGGCAGGCGTGTTCCTCAAACCTACCATCAGCACAGTTGAGTCAATTTATTCAGACTGTTTTTCGGGTTTGAAACAAAATGGGTTATTGAACCCGACTCCTCGTGTCTGCAAGTACTGGATAGTGATGTGTGTATGAACCCAAGCCACGAGGACGTGCAACGGACCAACACGCTGGTTTTAGCGGCTTCGTTGACATGTCATAAAGCGAGCGGTCAGTATGATATACCTACCGTTGCAATCACGGGACTTCTATTGCCTAATCTGTCGCAAATGTCTCACTTCCATCGGCTGTGGCTGGTGAAAATGGGGTGGCAGGTCGGGACTGCCCCATTCCTGACAAGATCGCATTCCAGTGCGAGGCCAACCCTTGGAATCACGATCAAGTGGCCGATGAGAAAGATGGCAGCAAGAGGTCACCGGTGGCAGGAACAAGTGTCAATCGAGGAGTTTTACCTTCGCAGCCTTTTTTTTCCCTTTTCCCCGGAAATGTAGGAGAAAGGGCAAGACAAAAGGAGGAGGCTTTGTCCTGTCAAGTATTTCGGACCCTCTTCCCCAGGTTTATGCGTTTGCCCACACCCACACACGCTCCAACACACATATACATGTCATCCTCGTCAGTTTCCCTGGCGCGTGAGCTGGCGCACCATGACCTATCGTCAATTTTGATGAAAAAATGATTCCCCCATAATATCCCATAGAACGACTCGCAGCTGAGTGAAGATTTTGGGGCCGCAGTGCTCGGAGAAAACAAAACTCCCCGTTCGATCAAAGTGAAGCCTCGGATCCCCCCTTCCGATGGATGTCCAGCGGCCTACGCAGCGGCAGTACCCTCCACGTCTCGTCATACCAGACGACAATGACGACTCCGAATATTCCTCTGAGCCCTCTGATGATTCTACCATTGCAGAGAACGACTCTCCCCCTCAGAGCCCTCGACCTCGACGACTCCCAGCGCACGGTGACGAGAGAGCACTGCCGCTGTACAAAAAAGATGTCAGTTCGCAGGAAGCCAAAGCGAGACGACTCATCAAGAAGACATTGTGCATCCGGCTCGCTGCATCGATATTCGTCGTAATCCTGGTAGCGGTCATAGTCGCGGCGGCCGTGTCCAGGATATTTTTCGACAGCAAGATGCGCGTTGATCAGAGCAGCGACAAAACCCTTGAAGCCAACAGCAGCACCAACACATACCCGTAAGTCTGTTGCATGTCCGCCAGTTCCACTTGCAGACCCCCCCCCCCCCCTTCCTCTTTTCCCCTTTGCTTTTCTCGTACCTAACAAAGGAAAACCATAGTACGAGTTTCACCATGTACTCACCGGGCAACAAAACGACTTCCACTCTGCTAGACGTCGAGGCAACACCCCAGACACTGCAGAGTCTGAAAACAGCAACGTTGGAGGACGTCATGGCAACAGCAACGGCAGCGGCATATGAAGCAAGCGCCAGGATGAAATCAGGTGTGGAGGGCGTGCGGACCGTGGATTGCGCGTCGGCCGGTCTATTTGCGCATGCCATTCTTATTACGGATACGATGCCCACGGCGGCGAGTACCTCTCGGTCGAATGGTCGTCGACGCAAGCGGCAGCAGCATTCATCTATGGTGGGTAGAGCAGATGACGATGGCAGCAAGATGATCGGCATGTCGACGTATGCCCTTGGAGATTGTCTTTTGTCTCGCTATGCTTGCAAGAGCCCAGTGGCACCGCCCAAGGACATAGTCTTCAAGTGCACTGTCCTATGCCCTGGAAAGAAATTCGAGACACATCAGGCTCGTCATGCGATGACAGACGAGTGGGGTGCTTGCGGTTAGAACTTGTCTGCGGTGAGAATTCTTTGTCTTGAACGGGTAGAGAATATCAAGACTATGATAGTTTCTCTTTTTTTTATCTTCGTTGACTAAGGTTTCCGGGTCGGCAGCGCATGGGAATATCTGGCGTAACAAGTACGTGAATTATCTTGTTGGGAAATTTGTGTTTGGAGGAAATGGGGGGCAGCAGGGAGACAAATACATGGCTTGGATAAAGCGATATAAGAAAAGTGAAAAATTATATATATATCTGCGAAAATGATATTCATATTTGTTTGTTGTGCTCAAATACGTAAACGCATGTATACACATTCATTTCCTGATGTCTCCTGGCGGCCCTCATTTTTTTTTTCATGATCGGGCTGAGGGTTTTTTGAGCGCTTGAACCGCCGGGTTCGCATAGATCTTGACCGTTGCCGACGTGACGATTTCGAAGCCGTAGTCGAGGCCGTCGATAACCCCCAAGGGATATTGGTCGGAGTATATCTCCTACAGCGTGTCCCTCGTACGGGCAGCGTTTCGAGGTCAAAGTCCCGAGATCAGAGTCTCGAATCCTGTCTCCTCTTTGCCGTGAAGATTTCGGCGTTGTAGCGGCTGCAGCGGCGACTAGCTCCATCTTGAGACTTGTGTTGTCGCAAAGGGTTGACTGCTGCGAGTATCAAGACTTGAGTCCTGATGCGTGATCGCTCGAGTCGTCGCGGATGCAGAAGCACCGGCGCCAAGAGTTCCGTCCATAGGTCCCACGACTGAGCGGCGTATCTTATCTTATCTGCCGCCTCGCCCCACGCGGAGAATCGAAATTTCTCCATTTGCCATTGGTAATAGCTTCATCGGTATACCCAGTCCCATTTCCGTTGAATCACAGCTCGACGCATCACACACAAAGGTTGCCCTACCAAATGCAACAATGGCAACCGGCGATGAGTCTACTGCTGAAAACAGAGCACCTGCTGCGGCGCTTGCGTCTGCAGCAAACGAGAGCAAGCCCGATTCTGCCACCTCGTCTGCTACTCCCACCGAGAATCAGAAGTCTAATGACCGGAGCGGAAAGGGAAACAGAAACAAAGAAAAGGGACGAGCAGAATGGAAGTAAGATCTGTCGCCTTTTCCCCTTTCTTGCTTTCTCTCCTCTCTCCCAGTCCTTGTTTGCTCTAAACCTTCAAGCATTGACCCTGATCCTGACACTGACCAGACTGTAGCCGACAGCAAAAGAACGATAAGAAACGCCTGAAGAATGAAGACTGGCGCGAGTTCAAGCGTCGCAAGATCAATGACAAGACCGGTGAACCTGTGGAATCCGATAAGAAGAACCCCTTCTCCAAAGAAGAAATTGCCTCAGAGGAGCGACGACCAAAGCGCAAGGTTGCTGTCATGATTGGATACTCTGGAACTGGGTACAAAGGCATGCAGGTGAATGGCGATGAACCCACAATCGAGAGGGACCTCTTCAAGGCATTCATTGATGCCAAGGCTATATCCAAAGCCAACGCCGATGATCCCCGCAAGTCTAGTCTCGCGCGATGCGCCCGTACAGATAAAGGTGTGCATGCTGCCGGCAATGTGATTAGCCTGAAGCTCATCATTGAGGAGGAGGATATTGTGGACAAGATCAATGCGCAATTGCCGGAGCAGATTCGGGTATGGGGCATTCAGAGGACCAACAATAGTTTCAACTGCTACCAGTATTGCGACTCGCGTTATTACGAGTACCTTTTACCGAGTTATTGCCTTCTGCCACCCCATCCTCAGACCTATCTTGCTAAGAAAGTCGACGAGTTGACCAGAGAATATGGCGCCGAGGCAGACGTTGGTTCTCGAATGGCCGATGTCAAGGATTTCTGGACCGAAGTTGAAGAGAAGGAGATTAAGCCAATTCTCGCCAACCTGGAGCCTGAGCTCAGAGCGGTTGTGATGGAGAGAGTCCATGCCCAGGAAGCGGAGGAATATGAAAACGCGAGAGCCGCAGCCGAAGCCGAAAAGAAGGAAGCAGAAGCAGAGTCGACAGCGGCAACGACAACGACAGCGGCGACAACAACGGTGGAGCCTAGTGTTGTAAATGGCAGCAGTGTGCTCATTGAGATTGCAGAGCAACCCAAAAAGGCCCATCTCGAATCTCATAAACCCAAACATCGCGAGCTCGGACCCGTCGACTTTGCCCTGCGCGACATCAAAGCCACTTACATCGCCGCCAAGCGCCGATATCGCGTTTCCCAAGAACGCCTTCAGCGGCTTCAGGCTGTCCTGGACCTGTACGTCGGCACAAACAACTTCCACAACTACACGGTGCAGAAGACATATTTCGACCCCTCATCCCGCCGACATATCAAGTCGTTTGTCGTGAACCCTCAGCCCATCATCATTGGCAACACTGAATGGCTGTCTCTCAAAGTCCACGGACAGTCCTTCATGATGCACCAGATCCGAAAAATGGTGGGCCTAGCATCCCTCATGGTCCGCTGTGGTACTACGCTCGACCGCGTTGCCGAGAGCTATCAAGCGCAGAAAATGGCCATTCCAAAGGCCCCCGGGTTGGGACTCCTTCTGGAACGGCCCGTGTTCGAGAACTACAATCGTCGGGCAAAGGACACTCTAGGCAAGCCGGAGATTGACTTTGGCAATTACGAGGAGAAGCTATTGGCGTTCAAGGAGAAGCACATTTACAGCAGAATATTCGAAGTGGAGGAAAAGGAGAATACGTAAGTCTCTTGGGATTCTTTCTTCCCACCAATTATTCTTCATCGCAACCACGCGCCAGTCAACTAGGCTAACAAATTATTTTTTTCTTGGTACTACAGCTTCCACGGTTTCTATAACCAGATTGACCAGTTCAAATCAAATCACTTCCTGTGGCTTACAGCAGGAGGCATGAAGGTTGCTGAAATAAACAAGGAAACAGATGCAGACAAATCGCAGCAGGATGTGGACAAGGCACTTGGAGACGAGGACGAAGAGGACCCCGAGGGTGGTGAGGGTTGATGTTGCCGAAAGGTTTGGCTTGGCATAAATAAAGTCTTAATTTGTGAAGGGAGGGGGGGAGACAAAGCAAAGAGAGAAGGCGAAGAGGAAATGAAAAGCGCATATGAACGCTACGGCCATTATAAAATACATTTTGCTTTTGGAAAGCTCTTTATAGTGTGATGAAAGAAGCATTTGATTGGACTGCAATCCGCGTGCTGTCGACCGAGTCACCGCCTCGTTTCGCCCCCCCCCCCCCCTTTTTTTTTGCGATTCTCTTTGTTTCAAAGATAATGTTGACGATGATAATGATAAAATGATATTAATTAACCCTTAATGATGATGCCTGTCCATCACTTCCATCAGTTCAGCCAAGAACTTCCCACGTGCCACCCCACCGAGCCGCCAACTCCTCCATCTTCCTGCCCTCCAATCCGTTCATCAACTTGGCCACCTGCGCGACATGGGCATCAATCTGCGCCTCCAAGGCCTTTTTCTCCGGGTTTCCCTGTCCGAGGGACCCGAAGACCCAAAGTTCCTTGATCTTGCGCGACAGCGTGAGGAGTTCTTTTATGGATGAGTTCTGTTTTTTTTGAGGGGGGGGGAAGAGCGTGAGTTGGATTAGGGTTGAGGCCAAGACAAGAGGAGAGAAAGACGCACCAGACCCTCGAACTCCATTCTCATGGATATTCCTGTCACGGCCATTGTTTCTGGCGTGGCGTTGTTGTCCCCTTCTGCCTGGATGGTGGCGAGCATCATGAGCGTGCGGTAGCGGGTGAGGATGTCGGCAACGAGACGGTTGTGGTTGTCTGGTTTTTATTGTGAGTATTTCTTATAGACTAATTGCATTTTGGTCTGTTTTATTATTATTCTCCCTGCTAAGTTGTGTTTTCTTCTTCTTCTTCTGCTTCTTCGACAGTATACGGCCCTTTTGCATGGGCAGCGACAGTGGGAATCTAGGTGGCAGACAATTGATGGAAGGAGCAGAGGCAGAGATGGAATCGAGCAACGGAGCAGCGGAGGGGCCATGAGCACGTACCCCATATACTGTATGTCGTCGTTTGTGCCCTTTCCATGATGAAGACGATGCTGATGGGGGCATCGCGGTGCGGTGTGGTTCTACTTGGATGTTGGATGTTGGATGTCGGATATGTCTGGTCCGTCTCATGGAAGTCGAATGCTTCCGCTCAGACCTTGTCGTGCAGTGGAAAAGTAAAGTGGCGCATTGGGTCTGGGATGTGAGGCTGAGGTGGCTGGTGGCTGGTGGCTGGTGGCCCATGGAAGCCTCGTTCCGCAAAACGGCGATCCAGATGCCAACTTCCAACGTGGACCCCATCTTGGCGGCGCAGGCAGAAGAGAGGCATGCGTGCCCCTGGACGAGACGACATGTCACCGGGGAAAACGGGAAGGCAAGTACATACTTGTTACAGGAAAAAAATGACAAAACAGGGACTTCATTCCGAAACGTGTTACATCATGGCCAGGTATCTGCTAGCCAGCATTCTTGAAGAAGGCTTATCAGAAACAAGGAAAAGGGGAACCGCTCCAGAAAAAAAGAAAAGGACAGGAAGGAAAAGTAGCGCGTCAGTCCGTGACGGGACTAGCCGAGGCATTGAGCTAGTGATATGGTCGTGGCAGAATTTCTGCTGGTTTTTTTTTTTTTTTTTTTTTTTTTTTTTTTTTTTTTTTTTTTTTTTTTTTTTTTTTTCTTTTTCCTTTTTCCTTTTTCCTTTTTCCTTCCCCCCCCCCCTTCTCTGCCTGCTCCATCAACACAACAATGGCCAGACATGCGAGATATGGACAATGGATTGACGGGAGGTTTAGCCAGCCAGCCATCGCGCGCCGGGGTGTCTGGTATCCCTGTCGTCTGCTGCACTCCGACTCGTCAGTCACCCATGCAATGTCGTGTTGGAAATGTCTGTCCGGATGGTGGCGTCGATGGGGCCACAAACAGATGCTGCTTGCCCCTGCATGCATGCATCATCCTGCATCGAGCCCGTTTCAGCCGCTGATGGGATGGATGGCGGGTACGCGATGAATAGCTTCTGCCAGACGCAATACACTGATGGCCATGGATTCCATTCACGCTTGGACGATGTGGTGGTGGCAGTTGTTGTGCCTGACCGCGGCGGACCGCCAACGCGAAGCAGCCGAGAGCAGCACGGCTCGTGGGCTGGCAAGGAAGAGGCAGCCATCGTGCCTTGCCTGCCTTGCCTGCCTGCCCGGCCGGGTACATGCGCGGTCCGAGACTAAAAAGCTGGCAAATTTCGTCGCGGCAAAGGAGTCCGACGACTATCAATTCACTTTCTTCTTCGTTCTTTTGCCCTGTGCTTTGCCCGACCGTCTCTCACGGTCGTTATGGCCTGCACCTAGATCCTGTATTTTCTCCGTGTCCATCATATCCATCTCCATCTTCAGCTCCTTCTCGTTCTAATTCTCCATCTCCATCTCCATCATTCTCCTTTTTGAACCCCCCTGACCCGAAATCATGGGCGACGGCGGAGGTGACATGCCCGAGTTCGAAGCGCACAAGGTCGAATCTCACGCAGCTGCTGCTGTGCCTGCGCCTGCACCTGCGCCTGCGCGCGACGGCGAGAACAAGTATCAAACATTCGACGCACAATCTGACGACGTTCAGTCTCCCACGTCTCCAAGGCTACCGCAATTCTCCTTCCCCCGTCAACGACGCGTCTCGCTCGAAATCGACGACTACTTCACCGGTCCCCGCGATATCTCCAAGCATTCGAAATGGCCGCTGTTTCTCCAGATGCATGGCAGTATCTTGCCCAAGATGATTCTGCCTCTGATATTCGTCGGCTTGTGGTCGACCGCCATCACGGCTGTGAATAAGCTCGTGGGGATGAATACTTTGGCCGTCGACTCTGTGCTTCTGACCGTTCTTGGTTTCGTGGTTGGTCTGGGTCTTTCCTTCAGAAACTCGACTGCCTACGAACGCTATGCCGAGGGTCGAAAATATTGGGCCATGCTTGTGCTTGCGTCGCAGGTCCTCGGTCGCGTCTTTTGGATTCACGCCCTGGATCGCCCCAATGTCGATCCCCGAGACTCCGTCTTGAAGAAGCTGAGCTCCATGAACTTGCTTGTTGCTTTTGCGGTTTCGCTCAAACATGCTCTTCGATTCGAACCCTACACGGCCTATCCGGATTTGCAACACCTCGTCGGTCATTTGAACACCTTTGCCAAAGAGGCCACCCAATCAGACACAACCTCCTCCCTCAACGTTCCCAAAAGAAACTTCTTCAAGGGAGTCGGAGAATACCTCGGCGTTTCCTTTGCTGCGAGTAATCCTCGCAAGACGCTCAAGAAGGCATCTCGTCCCCTCGGCAATCTGCCATTGGAGATTCTAAACCACATTGCCGTCACCATTGACTACTTGGTCCAGCATGACCAGCTCAAGGTGTCCATGCAGCAGACGTTGGCCTACAACAACCTGAGTCTTCTCAACGATGTCATGGCAGGCTGCGAGCGAGTGCTGAACACGCCGCTTCCCATTGCATACACAATCGCCATCAGCCAAATCACCTGGGTCTATGTCGTCCTGCTTCCCTTCCAACTGGTGGGAAAGCTGGGCTGGATCTCCATCCCCGCCACAATCGCGGCAGCTTACATTATTCTGGGCTTGCTGTTCATCGGTCGGGAGATTGAGAACCCCTTTGGGCAAGACGTCAATGATTTGCCGCTAGACGGCTACTGCGAGCAGATTGCCGAAGAGTTGGATATCATCGCCTCTTACGACATGACGAACCCATATGGTTTCTTTACCAGCAGCAGCAACATGCCGCTCTTCCCCGTTAGCCTCGCTTCTGCAGGAACCTGGATGCAGAGAAGTGAAGAGAAGCTCAGAGAAACCATTCGAACCAAGCCAAACACAACGTTTGAATGGAGAACAAATCATCTAGGGAAAAACAAGATGCAAGATCTCGAACCAAGTGACCAGAACGTATGAGTGAGAGTCCATGTCACTATACAGTCATGGGCTTGAGGTCCCACATGAACTAGTATATCAAAGAGATGATGGCATCAAAAGCCAACGTCTGGGTTTTTTTTCTTCGGTTCTTGAGTAACCTCAATTCGGTGTTTTTCTTGATGGTTATTTCTCACCATTGTTTGTATTATAGCATTTTGAAAAAAAAAATTGCATTGTGGGAAGCAGAAGCAGCGTCTGATTGCAGAGCCATGGTCCCACACTTGGGGCGATGGACAGGTAGATTGAATAAACCGTATGCATACACACGGAAGAGGTGCCTCCAACGAGATTCGCCCTTTATTCTCGTCACAGAACTGACATTGTCGCGCAAGTGCACATGAGAAGGCATGGCGGGTTATTCTAACAGTATATGGCCGTGCCGGTTTATGACAAGTGGCTTTCTCGAATGGATTCTACTGGACGAAAGGAGATGGGAAACGGCGAGCGTTTGTTCTTTTATTTACATGTCTTCCGGAAAAAAAAAAGACGGGAATTGCGAAAAGTTTCTCACTTTACGTTCGATATGAAGAAATGGGTTTAGAGCTCGCGATACTGGGGCCATGTATATTTATGCCTCTTCCGTGACAGAGATATCTTGTACCTAGGCTAGAGAGTGGGATAGGATGAAGTGGAAGAGGTTTTTTGTATGTGCGGTGAGGCTCTTGGTGCTCTATAAATGTACTTGGACAGCTGATAGATGCATGTAGTTTTTAGCTTATTATGTACGAGCATATTTTTATGTGCGTGGAGCTCTTCATGCTCTTGATAAATAACCCCCATCTCATGACCTTATAAAGCATCGCCTGTTCCGCTCATGCCAACAGTCTGCGTGCAGTATCCAGCACGTAACAAGGCCCTCCTATAGGAATCCTTGTAAAATGATTCAGGAATGACAGTGTGTAGCGAGCGTATGCGTCCTAAAGATGTGAATGAATTAACTTCCGCAGCAGTATGTTTTGCCGCCGTCGCCGCAATCACGACCCCCCTTCCCGTTGGTAGATATGGCGTATGCTAGTCTCGGTACTTGGAATTCGCCGACTTGGTATGATTGACACTGAGTTGGATGAACGTTAGAATACGGAGAAAGTTTTTTTTTTTTTTTGAAGTTATAGTTGAAGTTGAAGAGTGTGGGAGAGGAAAAAGAAAGACGAATAGGAGATTTTAATAACGAACGCAGTAAGTAAAGTACCCCTCGGGATATTTCTCGCAGGAACCATCTCCTGTAGTTCCGTGGTTGCAGTATACCCCCATTGGCTGCAGCGGAGTACTCGCCGCGGCCAGAGTGGGAACGAGAAGGGCAAGAAGACGCATGATTGGGAAATGGATGCTGTTATTTGTTTTAAAAAAAAGACTGATGTATCGAGGACGTCTGAAAGAGAACAAGTGGGAGGGATGCGGGAGTGGTAAACGAGGACATGACAAGGGATTAGGAGAGATGTTTTTGATATTTATAATGGTCTGTTTTTTTTTTATCTTCTTGATTACTATGGATGGAGAAAATAGTTGCGGATCATTCGAATCGCGTAGTCGTAGCCAACAGTGGGTTTAGTGAGGAGTCTATCGCTCAACTGACTCAACTGAGAGAGAGAAGGGGGGGGGGGGATATTGTGAAGCCGGACGCTACGGCGCTCCTGCGCGCATCCTTCGTGCCGTCGTGAGTCCTTGTTTTCTTTAGTCTGTTGCATGTATTTTTTCGTTCCCCGAGGTCAATGCAACAAACGAACATGGCCTTGGTATTCTGCTTTAGGCTAAAGCGGAGGGTTGGAGCTGGAGTCTGGGCAGCTAGGCCGTGGCATGGTGAGATTTTATTGGATGCATATTTGCAGGACTCCTCGGCGTCGACGGGGTATGTGTGTGTATATGTACATACAGGTACGGCGGGTCCGGGGTGATTCCGAAACTTTTGACGCTAAAATGGCTGAATGTTTGGATGATGAGGGTTTGCCTGGACGGAGCGTGTTCGGAGAAGCCGTCCGTTGGATGATCTGAGAGCCGACATGTACAATGTGCATTCATGAATCGATTATGCGGCCGCACGTGCATACGCAATATCTGCATACGTGCATATATGCATATATGCATACATCACACGTATGCGCTTGTGCAGCTTCCGGTAGGGAACACAACTCATCAGACAACGAGGCGTAGATAACATGATGGTCGTTTGACTCTAGGTAGCTAACCGTAGCTTCGAGAAGCCAACGTAAGCGAAGCCAAGACCACGCCACATGGCACGAGCGCATCCGCCTGGGGCGTTCATGCGACTCTCTGCGAGATGCAAGATGAAACGGTGTGAATGGAGCTTGTGGTGTGTCTATTCTGCTTTAGGTCTAGTGAGTGACTGTCATTTGCCCAAGAACCCGCTTGGTGTTCCGCTGTTCCGTTGTTGCAGATGCGTGGCCTGCCTGGCCCCCTCTACGCAGCGCAGAAAATATAACCACCCATTTCACAGTGTATATCACCATTCAAATTCCTTGACATGACAGTGACCTCTCTATAAACCTCAAAATACGCGGTTTGTTCAATGTTGCACTTGAATCCACAGTCAGCGAGCATTGTCATGAGACCAAGAAAAGTAAGGATGATCTTATCCGTAGAAGGGAAAAAAAAAAAAGAAAAAAAAAGACAAGAAAAAAAAGCGCCAAAGAGAATCATGTGTGTCATGTCTTACGCAGTATGTATGCAGGTTGTTGTCCTCGCATCCGTGGTTGCCCTGGGTTCCGTGGTTGCAATACCTTCGTGAGGTTTTGCGGTGTGATGGTACTTCGCCGCCGCCGTCATAGTCGGCGAGGACAGGCAGCGCCGCGGCAATGGCTAGACAAATTGAGGCGAACTTCATATTGGGACTTTGTGCGTTTGGCCTTGGTTTTTTTTTTTTTTAGTTTTGGTTTTGGTTTTTTAAGCGTGCGGGGAGAGTGCCTTTATAGGTAGGTATAAAGACCCCCCTCCCCTTGTATGAAGTGAGACAGACATGAAGTGGACAGACATGAAGTGAGACAGACATTCTGCGGGTACTTTGGTCCTCCGCTTCTTTTTTAAAATTGCCTCCTCACGGACAATCCTAGGGGCAGTAATGTGTCGCGGCCAAATTGATAGAGGGCGTAGATACCATGAGGGTATATGGGTGTAATCTGAACTATAGCAGCTGGTAAGAATATCAAGCCCCCCCTGTAAATATCCCCAGATTCTCCCCAGAGGTGACGTATAGAATCATCCAGAACTTATCATACAGGCCGGAGTTATCCTTCTCGCTGGGTTCCGTGGTTGCATTACATGTTGTTAGAGTCTACACACATTCGGAACCAAAGGGTATGACATCCGGACTTGGACGTACTCAACGTTGGGAATTTGTGCATTGAAATTCATCTTGTCATTATTCTCTTTTTCGTCTCAAATAGGTTGCGCCGTCATTGCCAACGCCTTTTTTTGTGTATTTAGGCGGAACCCGTCACTCCCGCGCGGCCTTGCCTGAGGTATGGAAGACGGCATCGGTCCAGTATACCTATCTATTGAGTCTCCATACATATAACACACTTTCACGTAACAGTGGTATGGGTCCCACGCAACGTTCCAGCATTTAGCCTTCATGATGATAGCATCAGATATTTCAAACGTCGTCTGCACTCGTGAGTCTTTCTTTTATAGTTCTCAAGATACACCCTCAAAATATACTACAAGTATCCGCCGGGCGTGCAAGATTCTGGTTTGTTTCTCACGGGCCGCGTCACACACTCTTGAACCGAAACAATCCATCCCGCGAGAGAAATCCCGCGAAAAAGGGTCGCAAAATTGCATCTAAGCACATTGGATGGTGCCCAAGTTGGGACAGAGCCAATTGCCTTTGCCGTCGGTTGACATACCCTTGACATCACGCCAGATGGTGAATTCGCCACCCTTGATATAAGTGCACTGGAGATGGAAGCAAACTTAGTATATTCCGTCCCTCCGATGAGTCTAGATAACTGAACAAGACAGAAAGGCGAGAGGATCGGGGGTTGGCAACGGATGATGAAGTATTCAGTGAAAAATCATAAGCTTACACAATAGGTATGGAGGCCCGCATTCTCGCAGCTATTGTCGCCGGGATAGCCAGCAGCGGTGCACCAATTCGGCTTATCGTTGCTGGACCCTCCAGCCCATGTCGTGGTGGCTTGGGCGGCGACGAAGGTGAGCGAGGCAGCGAGGAGAGAGAGGAACTGCATATTGACGATGGTGATGTTGTGATGGGCGTGGCCTCTGGTGGTTTGATGTCGATGTCGGGATGTAATAAATAAGAACGACGGAGCTTGTCTGTTTTTTTCTTTCTTTCTTCGTTATCTTCCTTGGGGAGGGGATCGGAGGCAATCGAGAATGAGGACCATCTGCCCTTTAAGTAGACGACGAGGTCTGGACAGGCTAGGCCGGTCCAGGTCCAGCCTTGGATGCTTTTGCAATCATGATGGAAGGAAGCAAACGGGTCGTGCGGATGACGGTCGGCCGACGTGGGTCATTGCCCATGCATCGTGGACTGGGTGATGTTTTTACTGGATGCGGTACGTAGATGGGCTATATAGCCTGAATAGATTTGGTTCCCACGGATCCGCATCCAACTCCCCCACCGCATCGTGGGTGAGCACGAAAAAAAAAAAAAAAAAAGAAAAATCAACATACATACAATCTACCCCTTGAATGATCTGACAACTCTGAATGCTCCGCCACGGCTCCTATCCCCCGCCACCTAGCATTCTAGTAAACGTGATCTCGGCTAAAAGGATGGTAAGGGTGCTTAACCTGCCCTAGGTACCTATGTACCTAGGGCGGCCAATTCATGACTTTTAGCTAGGTAGCTAAAAGTCTCCGGCGAGGGCCCCTGTATGTAGAGTTGTTAGATTATTCAAGGGGTAGATTGTAAATCAGACAAGACCACGTCTTTTCGGCGTCGTGTGGTCCGGTGCTCGATCCCGACCGATCCGGTGACGATGCAGTGCTGACAGCAGGTCAATGATACTTGGCCTGGCGTAGCGGCGAGCATGGACCTGATCAATCACGGAGCGACCGATGCTCAAACACGCGGCGGCATCATCGGTAGCGCCGGCAATCCTCATCAACCGCTACCTTTATTCATCCAACAGTCTTCTTTCTTTTCTTTTTTGAGAAGTTTTATTTCTGAACCCATATTCTTTCGCTTCCTTCTGCTTCTTCTGCTTCTTCTACTAACCACACTGCCTATCTGCTCAGGACAAACCCCTCATCCTTTCCGCCCCGCCTCCGGATTTAGGAAAAGTTCCGTGTTTTTTCTTTTTGCCCCGTCCAACAAGTACAAGGATCACGACGCCTTATAACGACCCTTATAAGCTGTCGTTTTGTCAGGAAATCCCGTCATGAGCTGCCTCGAGTCCACGCAGCATGGTCGCACGTGACTCGTGGCGTCCATAATTATGAGCGTTCCCACGAACCAGTTTTTTTTTTAAAAAAAAAAGGAAGCGGGAAGCTACGCTCCTTGGCTTATGCCTGCTTTTGCACATAATGCTTTCCCAAGCTTAGCTAATGCTCTTAATCGCCTTATATCTTGTTTTTTTAATGCGTCTGTTCCTAGTACCATGAAAGAAATTCCAGTTTCTCTTGATGGAATTGCTGCTGCTCTTCGTCATCAACGTGGTGGAGACGGAACGTGTAGAGCGATACTTCTGTGCTCGGCATTCCATGACAGCGCTGCGGGACTCTACTTGAGCGCTGCCATTGTCACGCGACTAGAAGAAGATCCGGTGTGCTTCAAGATGAGGAGGACAAGGCGTTTTCGACAAGAGAAAGAATGGAGAAATGGAGCTATGCAAAGCGTTTAGTATCACGAGTGGTAGATTCATCACGAGTTAGATTCAAAGTCGAAAAGCATGATATATTCCATAAGAAGAAATCAAATCGAGGATTCATATCGAGAATCATGGAACAGTGCAATATCTAGCAAATACAGAGGTATATAATAGAGAAACATGACCCGGCCCATACAGCGTGTTCTCCTTGTCATGGTTTGTTCATGCTATGAGGACTTTGAGGACTTGGGCCGCAGCGCGACAAACAAGCAAGGAAGAATCGTTTCGGTATTCTTCTAAACGCAGTAGATGGCGCCGTTGCCGTCGTCACACCAGCTGATGCCCTGGGCGTTATCAACCTTCATGATGGGGGTTCTTGCGTCGTTGTACGTGCCTGATGATACATCGGAGCACTACGAGACAATCCCTTAGTTAGCATAGAAAAACTAGAAGAGAGGAATGGGGGGGGGGGGGATTATGTGATTGTTCGTACGCATCTAGTCTGGGCGTTCAACTTATCGCAGGTGCCTGAGGCGGGTTCGGTACCAGCGCAGAAAACGTTAAGGGTGAATCTCTTGTCGACTCCGGCCACTGAGGCGGAAGCGACCGCGGCGGCGGCAAGAAGAAGGGAAAAGTACTGCATCTTGATGTTGGTGTGGTGGAAGGTGTAGAGGTATATTGGTGTGTGTGTGAATTGATTGATAGATGGAAGACGGACGTAGAAGGTGGTTTGGTGATGACTTCTTGTTCCGCCATTCCTGGGCCTGATCCTCTTTTAAATAATCAATGAACACGGCATACCCGGGCAGGGCACTAGAGGACGAGAGGATTTCAAAAAGACCGTACACCAGTTTGTTACCTGATCATCTTGGGCCAAAAAGAACAGGTCACGATGTGGTTGTTCCAATTCCTGTGAGAATCCATCGTCTCCCCACGCTGCTCACGCGACTGAGTGACCGAATGAGCGGGGCAATATGGAGCGGACGAGGACGAGCCCAAGTCGTCTCGTGTCAAGACTCGTGAGCTAAACTCGTCGAGCGAACAAGTCGTCAACGGGGTAGTTCATGCGCCCCGGACTTGGTTCGCAGCCTGCAGAATTCGCCACGCTTTGTCCTCGTCTCGTCTTGTTGTGCTACGCTTCTTCGTCGCCGTTTCGACCAAAGGATTTCCCCACGTGTGGCGTGCAGTACATACATACATATGTATGTATGTACATACACACATGGTATCCAGAAACCGGGTACGGATCAGATCAACGACAAATCGACGACCGCAGGCGCCATGAGTTCGCACAAGGTTCCCCGCAGCACCGGCCTGGATTTGCGTATGCAAGTCATGTCGGTTTCAATTCAGTCAGTTCCTGTTCGTGCGCACGTAGAAGGAAAAGAGGGTTGCTGGCCGAATAAAACACTTGGTTGCAATGCCTTGTAGGGCAAGACGCCTGCATCTCGAGTCTCGACCATGCACTCTCACATTCACGTCATCTCCTGATGCTCCCATCGTCCCACACTCATACTCACGCCGTGAAGAACGAGTTTATGAGCTCAAGAGTCGGACAGCTTCTTTATCCTTGAACGTTCATCTGCTGTGCACTCTCAGCCCACAGCAACTCTGCGTACAACAGGAGAACGATAGCAAGCTCAACGTCTCGCACCTGGGACGGGGGTATCGATCTACTGATGGCGAGGCCCTCTTGCTTCCCTTTCCTCCCTTCATGGCAGTCCAGGACCGTTGTCGACTCTTGAGCGGAGAAACCAGGAGCCGGGATCGAGCCGGAACCGAACCGGGACTGGGAAGCCACTCGGGACACTCTAGCCTGCGGCCCATTAGGGACAGGAAAACAACAAAGGAAAGAAGAGTGACAGACACCATGATGTGATTTGGAGCACCGTTTCTGGGCCAGAAAACTTGTGGCTTCATCCAAGTCTGAACCTTGACAATCCTCTGATCATCTGCCCTTGATCAGCTCTTGATTGATGAATGAATGGGTCTAGTGCGTGGTAAAAGAAAAATCCCTTTCTCTTCCTTTCTCTTCCTTTCTCTTCGAAAGTTGACGCCCGTAAAAGCATATGCTTCGTCTTGGGCTGTGTCACCATCAGTACTCGAAGCGCGCTGAAGTTTTGAAGATTAGTCGGTCGGTTCTGCGCAGGACAGAACAACAGACTGCTTAGGCTTAGGTCAAGTCGATATGTCCAAGAATTCAGATGCCGAGGCCACGGAGCCATGCAGGCTCGTGGGCAGCCGAAAGGATACTCGCGCTCCCATTTCAGAGAATCTATGGTCCAGCCAAGCCAAACCCCAACCGCACCCCTTCTTCCGAAGAAATAAAGCCGTGCGGTCGGGATAGTGACAAGAGCAGCGTTCGTGAAGTTGAGAGACTAAACTGGAGCAAACTCTACGTGCATCGAATGCGGTAATTAGCGGGTATGGTTGGAAACAGGCTCCATCTCTGACTGGCTGAGCTGATCCACCCCAATCATCTCATTGTATGCAGGTTGCAGCCAGCAGGAGAGCTTCCCAGCCACCGACCATGTAGCTGCGACACGTCCGAAGCTCTACGCGCCCGCAATCAATCAGACCAGCGCGCGAGAGAGAAAAAAAAATAATACGTTTCAACACTCGAAAGCCAACGTGTACCGCCGCAAATTGGAGCGAATCACAGCCATAAACCCCAACAAACACCTTCCCCAAAGGATATATCGGACACATTTCTCGCCGGAAAACATGCCTCCCGCCGAGTCCGAAATGATCACCGATGATGCGCCGACGCAGCAGAGCACCACGGGCGATGTCGACATGACGGCCGACGAAGGACATGTCAGTCGCGCTTCTCTGGCCGATGAGGCGACCGCCAGAGACGGCGAGGTGTTGGAGGGACAAGAGCAAGAGCAAGAGCAAGAACAAGGACAGGAGGAGCAACAGGAAGAGGAGCAGGAACCCGCGCGCGTCACATTCATGTCCTATCTCGCATCGCCCGTGGTGACGCTCGTGGTTGGACAGGACGACACGCAGAGTCTGTTGACGGCCCATCAGGCTTTGTTGGAGAAGAGCCCGTATTTCAAGGACATTTGTCGACAGTTTGTTGATGATGGAAGCGTACGTTGTTTGGTCTCGTCAGGAGTTTTTTTTATTGTTTTTTTTTAAACCCCCCCCCCCCCCCCCCCCCCCCGCCTTGAAAAAACTATCGCGCGAGCGTGCGCAATTGCACACTGCCATTACTCCCTCTTCCCTCTCCCCTTTTCTCTGCGCATTGGTATACCAGCGCAAGAAACGAAGAGAGAAAAAAAGAAATCCAATTCAAGCCAAAAATCGTCACAAAGTTTACAACATGATGCTGCTCTCATTCTTTCTTCCCTCGTCTTTCTTTCTAATCCCACGATAGCCACGACAGATCGAACTCCTCTCCGAAGACCCCACCGCCGTAGGTTCCTTTCTGGAATACCTCTACACAAGCGAGTACTTTCCTCGCAAGATCCAGGGCCAGCGAAACCTCGAGGAGGATCCCGAAATGCCCAAAGTCGACGACTCGGGCATCCATCTCCTCCGCCACGCGCGCGTCTACACCCTGGCCGAAAAATACGGCGTCCCCGAGCTCAAGAAGCTGTCCTCTTCCAAAATCCACTGCATCGACTCCACGGCCAAGGGAGAGATTGCGTATGCCCGATACGTCTATGCGCATACCACAAACGACGATACCAAGGTCCGCGCGCCTATTGCGAGCTTCTGGGCGACCAGATCGCATACTTTGCGCGCTGATGCCGAAGACGAGTTCAAGAGCTTGTGCTTGGAGTATCCCCAGTTTGGTTATGACGTTTTGAGTATGTTTGTTCCGTTTGTTCTATTTTTTTTTTCGCCTTCCTTGTTCAACGGGACATCTTGGAGTCATTTGCTAATTTAATCCAACAGCGCGCGTCCTGGACGAAAAGTTGAAGCGCGAAAGAAACGAAAAGATGCATCCTGCCACGGGCAGCACCCGCAAGAGGGCGCGTCACTCAAGCAGCGCTGCAGGCTCGACTTTGTAGAGGATATTGTTTGTGATTTGTGGTCGAGATGCATCATTACTGGGTTGATTGGTTGTTGGGAGAAGGCCGGGAAACTCTGTACCATGTATAGGATCTGTGAGTCGACACGCGGAGAAGAAAAAAATAGGTGGAATTTGGTTGATGCTTTTTTCTACTTCTTCTTCTTCTTCTCTTAGCCTTTTTTTTCTTTTTTTTTGCCTTTCTGTGTTTTTGCTTGTTAGTAAGTCTGTCTGGGCTAGACTGATAGACACTGAAGTTTCTTTTTTCTCTTCTTTGCTACTTTTCTTATTTCTTTTCCTTTTTGGTTAGTTTTGATTCGAATAGCAGATAGGCGTGATATATATAAAAATAAAATATAAAGAGGAGAAGAAGAAGGAAGTAAAAAGAATGAAGTAAAAAAAAAGCTAAGAAACCATGAATTCTTTTCCCCGCACCCCCTTAAGTTCCCCTCTCACCCATTTTGGAACAGTTGATGAGTAATGGCGTGGAACCCGCATGTTCACATCCACAATTGAAACATTAGGCTTCCCTTTACCAAGAGCTTTGTGGCCGGGTGGCACTCGCCGCGATACCTCGAGGTAGCCAGAAAGTATGGGTCACCCAAGGTATATACTTCAAAGCACGAACAGTAGCAAGTGGGAAGCCGGGAGGCAGACAGGCAGGGTCAATGACATCAGTCTGCGTCCAAAAACGATATGAATCTAAACCATCAACATCTCGCCACTCCCCCCACGACAAGTGGAAACATGCCGCCATGCCTGCCTGACGGCACCACGACGCCACGCCTTTCAATTTGGGCGGCAGCAAGTCGGATGGTCTCGGTCCCCCAGGACTTGGGTTGCCTTCTGTCCATCCGAGTGTGCTGCCTGCTGCATCACACGAACAAGGGACTCGTTGACGTCTCCTATTTCTGTCAAGAGTGATATTCGTCGCTTGCGTGATTTTGATTGGCCTCCCTTCCTTCCAAATTTTGTAGGAAATGACTTGTCGTGCGGCAGCAAAAGCTGCCGGGAATGCCGCGCCAATAGGTGAGACTTGGAATGGCGGCATTGTCTCAGGGGCGACCGCATGGATCGACATATCCACGGAGTTGCGTACATATGTACATATGTACATACCGTGCATACACACTGTATGTATGTTATGTAGGAATGTGCGGATGGGCATGGAATTCATGTCAGCCCAAGCAGTGGATCTGACTAGTCGAGGAGGTTCAAACATGAGAAGCCAAATGGACCAGATTCCACCTGACGGCGCGGGTTTAATCGGAAACAAAGGTGATCAGCAAGTGCCTGTTGGGTTTGATGGAGCGTCAATGTGGGACCAGACCCGATGGCAATTCATTAAACAGGGCGACATGTGGTGTGGTGTGGTCTGGCCTGGTCTGGTCGGCAACTCTTGCCGAGTGGCCACGCCAGGTGCAACAAGGAAGCACTAGCACTTGCTGAGTCCAAAGGCAAGTGCAAGTGCAGGTGCAAGCGCAAGTGCAAGTGCAAGTCCATGACGACCAGTCCGCACATGGGTGGATTCTGGATTCTGGAGGGTCAGGGCCAGTGCGGGCGGGAGCACTCAGCAAGGCAAGACCGACCAAACCTTGCGCCTGCCAACTAAAGCCGGGCACGGCACTCGACAGAAAGCGGGATTGGTCAAACCTGCTCGGTTCCCACCTCGCTGGAGTGAGTCGTCGACTTATCGACGCGAAAAGTCCAGATGTCATTAGTCGACTCGACTCGCGCGTTGCCTAAAAGTGGACCGACTGCCGACTATCCGGCTGCATTTCCCCAAGATGTGCCGGTTAGCCGATTCGGAGGCATGTCTCACAATCCCCATTGAAGTCAATTGTTCCCTTGGGAGCTTTCTTTTCTTTTCTTTTCTCTTTTTTTCTCCTTTGTTTTCCCTTGGTCTATCATGCTCAGACCCAAGCCCACTGCTTCTTTTCCTGACACTTTTCGCTTCTCACTTTCCACTTCAGCTTCGGATACGACTTTCTTCATTTTTTTCTGCTTTTTGTTCGTGTCATCTCTTCTTCATTTGCGCAGGCGCTTCACGATTGCACAAGGTTACACTCAATTAGGGCCATTATCGCTCATCCCCCTCCCTCCCCCCTTGTTGTCCTATTCGTTTGGCCTCGCCAAGCCCGCCGTTCAATCTGCTAGGTGCGCTGCGCCAGTAACATCAGCGCTGAACGAAAGACAGCTAAATAAAATTGGCGCTATCGAGCGAGCCCGGCTATCGTCCCCTCAAGAAGCAGCGTCTCCAACCCCGCCTTCGACGCTGTCCTGGATCGAGATAGCTCCCCTTTTACAAGACATTGTGCCGGCTTCACCACACACAGATTCATATTTCGAAAGGCGGCCTGGGCCTCCTTTACGCCCGCAGAAACCATTTAAGAGACTGGCCTGGAGGGCAAAACTAATCAGCATCTCACACCCAAACACACATATACTGAGTCTCGACGAGGAGAGAAAGACAGACATCCACCGGCAATCTCAGTCCCAGCTTTGGAGACTTGGAGGACCACAAGCATGAGCTCGCATTCACCCACGGTCGAGGAGAAGCTATCGGTAACAACAGCCATAATAGGCTTGTTGGCCGTCGGAGGCAAGACGATTGATACACTGTGGGATCTGACTACGCCTGCCGACAAGAAGAGCACCACCACCGTCTACGTCCAGGCTCTGCAAGAGATCAAGCAATGTCGGTCTACTATCCACGTCTTGTACAAAACGCTCTCGCTGCTGGAGTTGGCCCAGCTTCCATATCCCGAGCGCGGCACATGGATCAGGATTGATCATGTCATTGCAATCCTGACAGATACTGTTCTTGCCATGTCTGAATTGCAAGCCAGCTGCGAGACGTTGAGCCTGGAGAAGCTTGGATTTTCGACGTCATCATCATCACCACCACCACCACAACGACAACGACAACAACAACAACAACAACAACAACAACAACCACACCCATTACAATCACAATCACAATCACCATCAAAAGATAATGTCGTCGAACTCGACTGCGCGTCGCCTCGTCAAAAGAATATTGAAGGACTGTGCTCGCGTATTCGATGGCACAATTTGTCCATGACCATGATGATGACAATTTTGAAATGGTATGTCGTCGATGTGTTTGCGTCAATAGCATGTACCCCAACCGAAGGAGGGGCACCCTCTATGGCTTGGGTCTTCGGCAAATGTTCAAAAGCCGTATGTTGCGCCGCGCGTATTCGTGCGTGCAAGGATGGATGGACGGATGGATGCCAAGAAAGGGGCGGGAGGCAAGCAGCAAGTCGTGCCCACCAAGTAGCAACTAACACATGCTCTTGTTTAGCCCGGGCGAATCCGATGCGCAGAATAGCAGAGTGGGTCTGGAGCGACGGATGAAAAGGTTATTGTCAGCCAACACCAACCTGTCGGCTCGCATGCGGCAACTCGATGACTTTTTTGCCTACGACCGACTTGGTCGCGAACCGATTCCGCTTCCGCACCCGCACCCGCACCCTCATTACGGTCTGTTGGCCCGACACCCCCATTTCTGGCTGCTGCCACGCTTGACACCCTATCCGGGTACAGCAGCGGCGGCGGCGGCAGGTGAGCCCTCAACCGATTCTTTCAGAGCCAACGATGTCAACGAAACCAACGCCTGCCCGAAACCTCTATTGCCTTTATCAAGCTACACGCTCGCGGACATTCCAATCTTGTCCGTGATCCCTCTCCCTGTCGCCACCAGCGAACTGACAGACGGAGCCTTCTTCTACACATTTGCCTACGCGAGGCGTGTGAGTCACGATCTGGGAGAATTGATGCAGCACCAGGCCGGGCAGGGCACAAGTCGTAGTCTCGGAGCCATCCTGGGCCGAACGAATACCGGTACCGAAAACGGCGCAAGCTCAACTAGCACCGATTGTAGCAGTAGTGACGGTGGCGCCGTGGTGGTGAGGACAGAAAAGCGATCAGATTCCAGCGATGGCCAGACGAAGGCCAATAAATGGAAAGTGCGAAACTTCAAAGTGAGGAGAAGGTGGCGAGTCTAGAGAAACCATTTAGTGTGGTTTTGTTCATTTATTTCTTCTTGTCTCCGCTTTCTTCTTTATGTACGATAACATTTAGCCTTCTCTTCTTGTTGCATGTAACTCGGGATATCTTTCGAAGAGCAGGCCTTGGACATGGTGGTATGCCCCCTTGAAAGAGTAATGATTGGTGTAAATTGACTGACGAAACCATGACTGATTGACTGGGCAGTAGGTACCTGAGTCTTCAGCCACAATTATGGTAAACCAATGACCCCGTGCTCCATTTTCCGCATTGGCGAAATCCAATCCAGGACGTGGAGTCATAAAAGAGGGGTTTGAACGCCGTCAGGATCAGCGACTAATCAATCGATGACGGAGCGCGAGGCAGTCCCAGAGCACGCTCTGTGGTTGCATTGAAATTGATCGATCTTTGGTGCTGAATTCGAGTATGCTTTTTGTACAAGTTCATTCAACGAACTGTGTGCGCCCGGATGGGTTAGGATGGAGTCCTGGATAGATTGGCACCGTGACCAGACAACAGTATTGAAAGTACAGCACTCTCTGATTATAACATCACGGCATGGACTATTTCTCGTGTCGAAGATGGAAAATGTTGCGGCTTGGCACGTTTGTTTATATCCACAGCATAATATGGCCCACGTGGTGTCATTCGTCAGAAACAATAAGACGAACTATGAGGGAGGAAAGCATTAAATTATCAATCATTGTGCAAGTCTCTCTTGGTATTGGTATATGATTACACTGCGCCGCCGTTGGGACCTCGATCTTGCGTAGTGAGTGACCAAGCACCCCGGGCGGAACAATCGAAAGGAGAAAAAAAATACAAAAAGAAGAGAGGTAAAAATTTTTTTTCCCTGATGTGAGCTTTGTCTCATCTAGATGGACAGAGGGATTACACGATAAAGAGCAGTTTTTATAAGAAGAACGCAGCCAGACCTGCGGCAGCGGCGGCAAAGCTATATGAGTCGGTGACAGCAGCACCGGTTGGGACGGAAGACGACGATGAATCAGAGGGCATTCCGCCGGCACCAGAGGGCATTCCGCCTGCGCCAGAGGGCATGGCGGCGCCAGAGGGCATGGCGGCGCCAGAGGGCATGGCCATGGTGCCGTTGCCGGCCTGGGGCTTGACGGCGGTAGCGTACTTGTCGCACTGGGCATGCTCGGCCTTTGGACACGAGCTCTGGTCGATGCAGATGGACTGGAGGTGCTCGCCCTGCGACTTGATGACGGTGGCGGGGGGGCTGCATGCGTGGTTGAAGATCTTGTTGAGCGCCTCGGCCACGACCATGATGTCGTCCTTGGCGACGCCGAACGAGGCGGCCGCGAGACCGACCTGCGTGATGAAGTAATCCATCTCTGGCTTGCCGAGGTCCATGAACTTGTGGACCTGGTGATGAAGGGAAAAAACACTGGTCAGCACGTGAGAAGGAGCAAGGGATCTACTTGTCTTTTTCTCTTTTCCCTCTTGCCTTTGAAGACATACAGCGACGCAAGTACAATAAGGAAGAAGGAAAGAGGGGGAACAGGGACGACGGGAAGGGTAGGACACATTTGCAAAAAGAAGAAGAAACCGACGTACCTCATACTGAGAGGCATGACCGCTGTACGCGTCAAATCCAGCCATGCCCTGCATGGAGCAGCCCAGCAGAGAGCCAAAGAACTGGTACAAGTGCGTGAGCAGGAAACTAGAGACGTACGCGAGAAAGGCATCGTTAGTATATGGGGGGAAAGGGGTCTTTTCTGTTTCTCAACTGACGGGCAAGAAAAGGAACAAACTCTACTCACTATTGCTTGCTGGAGTTGTCGTTGGCGGGCTTGTTCATCTTGAGGGGCTCCGCACCACCGCCGTCCAGGAAGTTGACTGAGGAGCCCGTCTTGCCGCCCGTGTTGGTCGAGGCCAGACCGCCGTTGAAGTACGGGGCCAGGTTGACTTGCTTGCCGTCGATTTCGCCGGGGGCAAGAATACCAGGGACTGCGATGCCGACGTTTGGTTTTGTGTCTAGAGCATTCGGGCAGTGTCAGCTTTCGTTTCTCTGTTTCTTTCTGTTTCTTTCTCTGTTTCTTTCTCTGTATCTTTTTCTCTCTCTCTCGCTCTCGCTCTCCCTCTCTCCAGCGTATACGTATCAATGACAGAAAACACAAGGAGAGGAAATTCCTTCGAAGACATACAGTTGCCGATGATGACGGTGTTGACGAGCAGGGTCAACAGCGTGGCCTGGTTCTCGGCCGTGTTTTCCTTCAGCAGCGCCTTGACGTAGTAATCACAGATAGGCTCATCCTTGGGACGCTGGGCCTGCACGGCGGTACCCGCCACGGCAGCCAGGACGATGGTGCTGAGACGCATGATGGGATAGGGAATTGATAAAAGAAACTTGAAAGAGCGTAGTATGTTTGGTGATGGACTAAAAGAATAGGCACGCAGAAGATGAAATGGCGGTTGTTTTGAACCTCGTGACGGAACACCTCTCGTCGTGCGTAAAGTATAAAAGGCCGGATGATATTGGAGGAGAGAAGTGAGAGGAAACAAAGAAGGTGACTGGGTTATTTTGGGGAAGAACGGAATGATAAGATGAACATAGAAGAGCCGGGATGGACTTTTATTCATATTTCACAATGGGGACATGAGACCTCAGCTGTCGAGCTTGTCCCGTTTTAGACACTCTTCCCCCCCCCCCCCCTCTTCTCCCACCTAAAAAGAAGAGCCCGTGCAAAACGATGTCTTGGATTCTTGGTACATGATCTTACGGATGGATGGAGCTCCGAGGGATGTCTAGTCTAGGGAGGGTGTTGCTTTGGCGGGTGGGCTTTTTACGTTGTGCCCTTTATGAGATGCGCAAACGTATCCCCCTTTTTTATGCTTTTTTTACAAAAAAAAAATTAATTTCTTCATTTCAAGCTATCCCTTTCGTTGCTCGGGGTCGTATCTTTCCGGACCACGTAGCTCACGTCTCCCGAGACATTCAAGCTCGTGTACATGCGACATGTATGGATGCTTGTTTGTGCGCGTGCGTGCATGTAAGGGGCGTTTACGTACCGCACCACTGGTTCCGACCACAGCCGGTCGTCGGCAATCTGTTCCATTGGGCCTGGCGCGGCCACGGGGAATATTCTGGCCCAGATGGGAGCCATTCCAAAGTCAGGCCAGGACAAGTCAGGCCAGGACAAGTCAGGCCAGGACAAGTCAGCCCAGGCGTTCCACTACCATCAGGAGCTCGGCGGCGGGGGACAAGGAATAGATACAAAAAAGGAAACGAGATGAGATGAAATAAAAATAAATAAAATAAAATAAAATAATAAAATAATACAGACAAGCCTTACGCCACAGCGGACAACAAGACGAAATCCTCCATCTCTCCTCCTCAAGCGCAAGGGCTAAGAGGGAAAAACAAAGAAAAACAAAATCGTGTTAGCGTCGCCGAGGTGAAGAGGGGTTTCGGCACTTGGGGGCAAGTGTTGGTCGCCCGATGCGGAATGGAACTTGCCGAAACTAGACTGGGAAGGTTTGTTTTGTAATGGCCGAGGTTTGATTCGGGTAGGATGAAAGGGGAATTGGTTTTTTTTTCTTCTTCAAAAAAGAAGAAAAGAAAAGAAAAAAAAAAAGAATCCGAGCTACTCACACTCTGCATATGAAGGGGGTGAAAAGACGCACACACAATCCAAGTAGATGCCGCAAAGTCACTCTAGCGCTATTTCCCTTGTCTGTCTTTTGAAAAAAAAAAGAAAAAAAAAAAGGAGGCAGACATGGCAAGAGTAGGTCAATAACGAAGAACAAAAGAAGACAACATGACAAATAACAAATAACAAATAACAAATCGGTCGCTTCTGCCTGGCTTGCGATGGTGGCGGGCGGGAGTGCGAGTGTGCCTGCAGACCAGATGACGGCATTTCCAAAATCTCATGCAAGATCCAGAATCCACGACCGAGGTGACTGCCTGATTCCATCAGCAGACTTAGCGGTGACGCTGTCAACAACGTTGGGGTTTGGCTGGTAGCTGTGAACAGGAGGATTCATGACGCCATCGTCATGATCATGCTGGGCGCGACGAGTCGTTCTCTTTTAGGCATGGGTGTTACGGGCGGCTTTCGAGGGGATTCCTTTCCTTTCAGCCATGGTCTCCAAAGGGAGCTGGTGTGTGTGTGTGTGTGTGTGTGTGTGTGCGTGTGCGTGTGCGTGTGCTTATGTGCGTGTTTTGACAAGAAAAACGTCTACCCCAGGAATTAAAGTTCCTTTTTGTCGATAGCTCGCAGCTCTCCGCTCCCCACTCCCCATCGAGATCATCCAATCACATTCCCTAACCCCCACCATCCCGTCTTCCCCACAGCCACCACGCCCGCCCATCGATGCAGGGGACGATGAGTCGTGGTCCAATGACAGGCGTTGCGTTGGCAAGCATCTTTCCCCGCCTCCCGGAAGGGGACTGTCCCGAAAAGCTAGCCGCCTCGGCTTGTCCCTGAGCCGACTTTGCTATTTCGGATGGACTGCAGGTCGTTCAACAATAGGGTAGCATGACTTTATCTTCCGCTCTATCTTCTGTTCTCATTTCCCGGTCTTTCATTTATTCATTTATTTACCTAATTTCCTTCCTTCTTCTTCGCCATCATCCCAACGTTCTTCATCCCTACGCCCACATTCAACGCGACAAGCCGCACCCACCAAGCCCACCCATCTCACCCATTCGCAACCTCACAATGGCAAAGCCCACACCCGGGAAACATAAAACGGTCGCCACACGCACACCTTCATATCCTTCATGTAAAATTCCGTATATTCAAGCGCGGTACTTATGACAGACGCTGCATGTATAATACTCGCAACTCAGATAGCATGCCCGTACCTACATTTTCCCCTCCCTCTCTCCGTTCTGTTCCTGTCGTCCTTTGCGTGGCCGGAGATGGCATTCCGGACCGCCTCTAAACTCGTGCACAACAAACGCCTCACATGACCAGTGCCTTGCCGTGGAATTTAGATGCATGGACGCTCTGGGTTCCCTTTAGGGGCTTTCGCGGGGGGAAGCCGTCGAGTGAGGCGGCAAAGGTGGCGACGGAGTGGGCGATTAACTGGAAATTTGTGAGCAAGGTCATGGACGGATGGCGATAGATTGGGAGTAAAAAAAAAAAAGAAAAAGAAAAAAAGAAAAAAAAAAGAGAAAAAAAGCAAAATAATAATAGACCAATTTATATAAACAAGCCCATCGTGGCAGAACTGTTTGCTCACCTTGGTATTCACCTCCCAGGCCGTCATGTTCAGATTCTGCAAGTCATCGCCAATGGCATGGTAATTCTTGTCATAGGCCACGCCGGCCACGCCGCCAAACATGGCCACCTCCTGCTCGGTCTTGAGCTTCTCTGCGCCCGTGGCGATGCCTCCGGACGGGATGCCGCCCTTGATGAAGCCGTCGTAGTCGCTGCGGCCGTCAAAGGGCACGAGGGTATAGTTGAGTCCCTGCGCCTCGTACCAGCTGGTGTACAGGTCGCGCAGGGCCTGGGAGCCGGGGGGACTGGTATCGTCGGTGGCATTGTAGACCTGGTAGGCAAAGTTGGGACTGGCCATCATGTCGTAGTCCATGAAGAGGCGGATCTGCTGGTTCTGCTGGGGCAAGAGCGACTTGACGTAGTGGTCGGATCCGACCAGGCCCTCCTCCTCGGCGGCCCACCAGGCGAAGCGGACGCAGTTCTTGGTGCGGAAGCGGGCAGTCTGGACGGCCACCTCGAGCACGGAGAGGGATCCGGAGCCGTCGTCGTTGATGCCGGGGCCGTCGATGACCGAGTCGCTGTGGCCGCCTAGCATGACGCAGTTGTCGGCGTCGCCGCCGACGGTCTGGGCAATGATGTTGGTCGTCTGGATGGTGTCGACGGACGAATCAATGTAGGCCGAGGCGGAGATGTCGCGGCCCCTCGACAACTGCTCGACGTAGCCGTCGCCCTCGGTGCCGCTCATGGAAAAGGTAGGCACATGATGGTCGTTTGGCACGACGAGCGAGCCGTTGTAGGCGTCGGCAACGTTGTTGTAGATGACGGCGGCGACGGCGCCAGCCTGGCCGGCCATCAGCGACTTGATGTCGAAGGCGCATTCGCCGCGCTTGATGAGGGCGATGTTTCCGGCGACGGCGGACGCGTAGTCGGACTGGTTGCAGCCCGAGTTGGCGACGAGCTTCAGCTGGCCGGAGACGGGCTTCTTGTCGGCCGTGGGCGGCGTCAGGCCCATGGGAAAGGCCGTGTCGGACGCGCGAGACGCAATGGTCAGGTTGGATTCGCGGATCGTGCCCAGGACGGCGCTCAGTGTCTGCTCGGCGACGTTGTAGTAGTCGCCGAGAGCAGTGAGCTCCGACTTGACGTAGTCGATGGTAGCGAGATGGCCCTTGCTGCCGATGACACGCGTGGCATGTCCGTATGCGTCCACCGACTCCTTTGCAAACTCGTACAGCTTCTCGGCCCGCGCCAACAAGTTCTCCGCCTTGATAGTCTTCTGCAGAGCCTCGGTGTTGATGAGGGGCAGCGCGGACGCAGTGTATCTGTCTGTGCCGGCCGACGACTTGAGGACGGGCAGAGCAGGCGCGGCGTGAAGGTCAAGCGGCTCCTGCGCGGGAACCCGCATCGCCGTGGCGCCGGTGGCGGCGAGCGCCAGGAGGGCTGAGAGCCTTGCCATTGGGTTGTTTGATTTGGGGGGGGGGGGGGGGGGGGGGGGGGGGGGGACAAGAGAGACGACCAGTCGATCAAGGAAGCTGACTGGGAAGGCAGGTGGCTAGGTGGCTGACGGGGTCGCAAGGCGGCGGTGCGGATGGGAGGTAGGGAAAAAGAACGAAGCGATGACGCAAGAGGAGCTGGAGATGGAGGGGATTCACGCAAGTACTTATGGTACGAGATGGGTTGACGGAAGCACAGACCACATAACATGCATACAGCGGCACGTAGCGACAAGCGCGAGTTGGACACCGGACATTGCACTCTGGACGCTAAGTCCGGGCCAGCTCATTGGACGCGCCGGGCCGACATGAACGAGAGCGGAGAGTGTCGGGACAAGATTGGGCGGGCAAAACACACCTGGCGCATGAACGGGGGATCTGGGCGGTTTGATACTCGATGAGCTATAACCGGGCAGACAGGCAGGCAGGCAGGCGCAAGTATAGCAAACCAGAAGTGCCAGACGCAATGCAGAATTCGTTTGCAGCTCCCGCCGCCGTCTGGCGCGTTCTGGCTCGCTCAGCAGGTGAGAGAAGCGAGGCGATTGCGCGGCTGCAGGATTCGGAACGAGACGAGTCTCGCATTTGACAAGCGCCTTCATCTATGTGCAGATGCATCCGTGAATATGGCTGACAAGCCGCATCGCGTAGGGTTGGGATGCAAGAGAACGAGAACGGGGCCGAGGACGAGAACGAGAACAAAGACGGCATCTTCCTTCCTCTGCACAAACGAGACATCCAATGCAACCAATGCTGCGTAACAACCTCATCCAGCGTCGCCACGCGCTCGCATCGTCCAGTCGTTCACCACCCACGGCCGGACAGGCCACATGCACCAGACTGTGAAGCGACGAACGAGCCTCAAGCACTTATTCGCGCATAGCACCAAGGTTGAGCAAACATCACCCGTTAATGCCGCTGCAAACCCTCTTCGGCCCTCACATGTCCGCGCTCTCGTGTCGGCCGGCGTCCCGGACCAATCGGTTGTCCGGATCCGTGGTGAGATGGGTTGGGACACTGGATCGCCGTGCTTATGCCTCGTCCTTTGAAAAAAAGGCTTTGAAAGAAGGGTGGAGAAAAAAATATAAGAAAAGTAGAAAAAAAAGGGTAGGAGATATTTATAAAAGGATCAACGTATCCGAGACCAAAAAAGTGGACAACACCCCCCCTCGCCAACAACCCTCCATCATGCAAAGCCCGGCTGATGTTGGGACAAAATGTTTCACATTCTCAACCGAGTTTCCCGTTTCAGAAAGCATTACAACCCCGCAATGCGGCTCCGTTTCGTCTCCAACCAAACCGTTAGACGAGGTCGTCGCCGAGCTCGTCTGACTTTGAGCTCCTGGGAGACTCTTCCATTGAAGAGGGGTATCTGATAAAGGAATTTTCTGTAGGCCGGGGTTTACCTTGCTTCGCTAACTTCGGCTAGAACCGACCTTTACCTTGAGCATGAGCATGAGCTGAGTTGAGCTTTTGTTACCAGTGCAAGACGCGGTGTGGTTGTGGCTCGACGGCAATCAACAGGGCTATTCTCTGTTTCTGTTTTTTTTAAAGCCAAGCGTCAATCGTCTCACACATGTGAGACAACCCTTGCTTCTGCAGACGCCCATGAAGGGGGCGCCACTCCCGCCGCCGCGCAACAGTGTCGAATAAGCACGCGACGATTGCCGAGACCACGGCCACACATTGTAACGATGGCCCGCTGACCCGGACACTAGAAATGCTTCATGGTGACGTCGCCGACGGTCGGGCAGTCCAGCGCCAGTGTTTTCTCTCGTGACATTCGGACACGCAGATGTCGTTTCCGCCCCGGGGCCGACTGGTCAGTGACATCATCATGCTGGAGGGAAGAACAAGTAGGTGCATCTACTCGGGTTTTTTTTTTTTTTTTGACGCGCGTTCCGGAAATCTGGTTTTCTCTCCCCATCCATGTCGTCAAGATTACATGCATGGGCTAAGCACTGCAGCCTCATGCAGCCAACCCGTGCCGAGTCCCGAGAGTCAGGACAACGAGCGACTGTCTCGCAGCTTGGCGCGACGGTGGGCATTAGACCATGCTGGAATGTGCTACGTCGTTGTTGGTTGAAGAAAAAGAGGTAAAAGCAAAGAAAGTAAAAAAAGAAGAAGAAGAAAAAAGAAGAGGTAAAAAAGCAAAGAAGGTAAAAAAAAAGTAGCATAGCAAAGAATAACAGCATAAACCATCAAAATCCAAGAACGCAGATAAACCCTGCCCTCATGCCTACAAGTAGTGCAGTAATAGGACCGAAAAGGGCACCTAGAGAAGCAATTAAGTTGCCAGACCCCCTGAAGCAGTACAGCAGCAGCCTGATGGTAAACTCAACGAGTCTAGTCTGACGATTAGTTTGCCTCCATGGATGCTGATGCACGGGCAGTCATGATTCTCTTACTGCTGCTTGACAGTTGTCTGGTTGTCTTTTTTCTACTTGATGCTGTTTTGTCTCTTCTTTTTGCTCTTCATCACCTTGTAATATTGGCCATGCATGGCATCTGCCAACCACGACGGTCTGGAAACATAATAGCTGAGAAAAAAAAGATACACACACACACACACACACACAAATCAACTACTCCAAAGATCCATCCACACATCCCTTCCGCCCGTTCACGGGATTACACCTCGCCACCTTCCCCCCTCCTAGCTCAACAACATACTTGCAACCGCCATAACGCTCGCTCTTGCCCGCGACAAAAAAGTCTGTCGACACAACCTGGGCGCCTGACTTGAGGGCCAGGTCGCGCTGGAAAGTGGTGCAGTTGCGGACGGTGCCGAGGGCGTCGTCGGCCATGGCACGCACCCAGTAGCCTGCCTTGACTTGGGTCTGGATGTTGGCGGCAAAAGACTCTGTGAGGACGTCGTCGAGCTGTTGTTGGGCGGTATTTTGTTAGTCGTTTGGTGTGGGGTGGTAGAAAGAAAAAAAAAAAAAAAAAAAAAAACCAAGATAAGAAAAAGAAGGAACAAAAAAAAAACCACCTTTTGAAAAGCACATTCCGCATTCCCCGGCGCCGAATTGGTAAACAATACCCTCCCTTCCAGATTGGTCCGTCCCTCCCTATACTTGGCATTAACCTTGTCCTCACGCCCGTTATCCATGAGAAAAAAGATCTTGCCCCTCGCGGAATTCAAATTGGGCCAGCCAAACTTGAGCACCGACTCCTCGAGCGTGTGGCCTGGACGGCGAATATCATCCGGCGTGATGAGCTGCTTGGGGTCGACAAAGACGGACCGGATCTCGGCGTCGACCCCGTCGAGAAGCTTCGCATCGTCCCAGGGTACGACTGGGGCCCCGCCGAGAGCCGCGGCCAGAGGACTGGCCATCTTGAACTCGGTGATGATGGAGATAGGCAGGGCCTTGGGGTTGGCGTCCATCCAGGACTTGATGACGCGGAGACAGTCGATGAAAGTGGTGCAGACGGTGTTGATGTCCAGGTCCGGGATGTGCATCACTTTGATGCCCGAACGGTTGTAGGCTGGGTCATTCGGGAAGGGGAGGCCGGCGAGCGAGCGGATGAGTGGTTTGGCGTAGAGGCCTCCATGAGGATCGGCGAGGATATCAAGCCTTTTTTTTTGGGGGTCAATTCAGAAAGAGGTCTCATACTCGTATAGATACGGATCGACGAGCGAGCAGAAAAGGAGAGAGACGGAGAGAAAACTCACTCGAGATTCCGAACATGCTGCTCCTTCAACTGCACATCCAGCTTGTCATGCCCGTAAAACAAATCCTCCACGCTGGGCGAAAGCTGCTCCATGAACTTCTTCTCCGCAGCAGACGCCTCGACATGGTAGCTGTTGTGCGAGCCAATGACCTGCATCTGGTTCATGCGTATGGCATCGCCCCAGACGAGCCCGTTCTTGCTCCGGTAGTCGACGCCGCAGTTGCATGCCGCGTCGGCGCCGACAAGTGCAGGCACGCCGCCGACAGCGACAAGGGAAAACAGGACTTGCGTCAGATGCTTCAAGATTTGGGCAAGTCATTAGTTTTTCATGAGCAGACCAGGGGAAATGGTCGTCGTCGTCGGTCATGGCCGAGGGACAGAGTCATGGCTGGGAGACAGACAGAAGAAGAGAGAAAAGCACGAGCGACGTTGTCGGGACCATGCGACGTACCATACTGGGTGGTATTTTCGATAATCTTCTTTATGAGCTGCCGACGCCTCGATTTTCTTGAGCAAAACTGACGATGTCATCTATGGCGTACAATATGGATCTGGCCGCAAGGACGGGACCGCAAGGACGGGAAAAGGAAAGAAAGAATAGCCTTCATGTATGCGTTGCATCGTCGGCCGGAACGCCGGAACGCCGGAACGCAAATGGCGTGCCAATGACAGGGGCGTTCTTCACCGCCACAAGAACAAGCACAAGCACAAGCACAAGCTCGTTGAGTGAGTTGACTTGGCTTCTTCTTGCAGAGCATAACTCAGGTCACGATAATGCCCCTCCCCCTGTCCGGAATCGCGCAAAGCGAGGGTTGACTCACTGCGCGTTTCGCACAACTATTTTCATTTGTATGCAATTTACTAGTGTGATGAGATAGCCTTTAGAACATACAGTTAATTGTGCCTCCGCGCGAGAGTTATGACCCCGGAAGGCCTTTGGTCTGAAACTTCCCAAGACCACACGTTCGAATCCCACTACCTCACCAGATGAAAAAAAAAAGTTCCCGTGGAAACCCTAGTATATATGAAGACGAATAAGACATGCTAGAATGATTTTATTCCAAAGTCAACTGGGTGAAAATACCTATAAGCCTCACATCACCTTACCTGGATGTCTGTTGCACGGTATGCAGGACGGTCTTGCCTACTAATTACCGTCATCACATCCATCCATTTTTCATACAATACTTCTACAATATGCAGGCATGTAGACCGTGGCGCGCTCCTTCCTTCACTCCTGCCTTCCCACACATCACATAAAAGCACTATGCCGACCTACACATGTATATTTCTATGCATACATATCATATACATACCACCTCGCGGGCTTCGCAAGTCGCCCGCTCATCCCACTTACTTCTAGTCTACACATCTCTATCCTTGGATATCTAGATTTTGCCATAGGCATTACTGTACAGTTCTGTCATGTAGACTTCTCTTTTCTCTGACAGACATCTCGCATTGAAGACACATGTCAGTCATCTTTTGTTCTCTCACCAAGCGGCAAACGCCGGACCTCTCTAACCACACACATATCCCCTTGGTTAATACTCCAACCTGCTGCTTATCCTGCGAAGACGACCACTTCGTCGGGGACCCAAGGTATCTGCCATTCCATCTTTGTGGCTCCTGACAACAACAGATTCTTGCATTGCCTTGACATGTTCCATATTGCCCTGGCTACGCCGCAATAGTCTCCCCTGCTCAGGCTCGCTAGCGTCTTTTCCCGTCTCCTTTGGCTGAAACGTGCCTTTTCTGCCCCGCGCTTTCCGTTCGTCACTTGTCGTCAGGAAGCGATGCACAAGTCTGTGATCCAAAACTCGCTCTTCTTTGTCCCAGGGCCCGGCCTTATCCGTTTTGGGCCACATGTATCCGTATAACTTCGAATGCCGCTCGCATCTTGGGCAAGATGCTCTTGTGAAATACGCATTTTGTTGAACAAAGTAGTCGTTACAAACTGTACATTGAATCCACGCCATGTCGGGCTCCGCCAAGAGCAGAGGTGTCAGAACGTAATCTCCTGGCCTGCGAATCCTTGCTTCGGGTGATACTGCTTTCTTCGCGTGGAGTCCTTGTTCCTTTGCTTTTCTGCAATATCGCGCATTGGCCGTCGCGGCAGGTTCGGATTCGTCCATGACTTCGATGCTCGCGGCGATTGTAGCCGTAGATCGTGGCTTGGCTGGGCTAGGTGTGTTCAGAATAGCGGAAATTGACATGCTTGAGGCGCTGCTTCTAGTGGATCGTAACCAATTCGTCGTGTCCTTGTGCGAAGGGCGTGGTGACTCCAGATTATGAATACTGTCTGGCGAAAGCGGAGCAGCCATAGTACCAATTGATTCAATACAATTGAGGTTCTCCTTGGCGGCTCCTCTAGTCCTCTGTCTCAGTCCCTTGGTCGGCGTTTGCGCACAAGGCTCAGGGCTTTCCTTTTCAGGCGAAGTGACGTCGGTTTCGATGGCTTCTTCATGTGTTGAAGATGCGTTACTGCTACTGCTCACGGAGCTGCCTCGTGAAGGGGACACAAGTGAGTTGGGGACAGAGCTTATTGTACGCCGAAGTCTCTTCGCTGGAGTGACAGGTGGTGTGGCCAGGGCATCACTCGAACGCTTTCGGCAATCCGCTTCACCAGGACGCGCCAGCAATGTTGCTGCGTCCGTCGAATCTTGGGCATGAACTAGCCGCGAGCTTTTCGGCCTTGTTCGCATCACCCGTGGCCGAATGCCAGGAGTGACTGAGGGAGTGCAAGATCCTCCAATGCTGTCTTCCCGCCGCCGCCGCCGCAACGAGTACACATCACTCCTCTCTTTCCCTAGGGCCGTTATCGTTGTCGCTGTCGTCGTTGTCTGAATCGCTGCAGCACCTACAGCAGACTCCCAACCACTTTTCAACCCCGTTTCGCATGTCTTACACAAACATTCACAATTGTCGTCTCCAAAGTAATTGTCTCCGTAAGTTACAGTGATTTCCTCGCCCGCCTCGATTGGCCGAACAGCAACAATTTCGATCCCTGCATGGCCAGTCGTCATAAGCCTGGCATTTGCATCGCAGTCGTGGTTGGCAAAGCGTGCGGGTCCCATGAACAAGCTCGTGCTCTTGCTCCTTGAGCTTACAACGATACTGAAGTCCTTCTTGCGCGCCGACATCTCCTGCTCCTCCTCTGGTGTAATCACGACTTGAATGCCGGACAGATACTTGATCGATTCATTGCGCTTGATGTATCGTCTTGCCGTAATGCTCGCTTCATGAGAAACAATAGTGTATCGATTGGTAGAGCTGACTTCCCACGGGCAGTCGGGCATGTAAATTTGCACATATCGATGCAAGTGGCGCTGGAAGTCGTCCCTTTCTCTAATCGACTTGAGACTGTTCCAGAATCTTTTTAACCCATCAGTAGCAAGTAATCTCTTCTCAGCGGCAGCCACGTCTCTGCGGAGAACTATTTCTTCACGGATAATCTCGCTGATGACGTCCTCGGATAAACCTCGCGAGGCACGATACGAAGGCCGATTTTTGGGCACACTCGTCCAGTAATAGACGTGGTCAACCAATGCGTCTGTTAATATGTCATCATATGCCGACAATTGCGCCAGAGTGAGCCGATGTTTCCGTGGTGCTGACATATTGGACGCAGGCATGGCTGTGCGAGGGCGATTGCATTCACTTCTCCAAACACAGGTGAAGGAGTGTTGGCAGATGTAATATAATGTAATGAAAACCTATCCAGAACGTAGGAACGGGAAGGTTGTTGGTAGTGAAGAAGGGCCGACGTTTGCGAAGGCGCAGGCGGGTCGACACAGCCAGTAACCGGGAGCCAGGAGCGAAGAGCCAGGAGTCGGGACTCAAGTCAAGAACGGCTCCCAGTACAATGCTTGCCAGATTCCAGTGTGTTTGAGGAAAGCTGCAGTCAATTCAATTTTCCAGGGTCCGGTTCTGATATACACCTCTCAGTCCTGCTCGTGAGTAACACAAAGCTACAAAGCGAAATTAAGCCCTCTCCACGCACAGGTCGGGTGGCTAGGACTTGGAACTTTCAGCTCGCAAGGCGCGAAACAAAAACCTCTTGCCTCGCAACGGCATTACCCCCGAGAAGAGGACCCAAATCTGTCGTATAGGCCGTCTGTCTCCCTAGGTAGGCAGACGCTGGAGGAAGGCAGGCGACGAGGGGCGAGAGAAGAAATAGAACGGAAAAGTCGTGGTAGAACAAAGTCAACCAGCTGGTTGCCGCACGGAGGGAGATGTGAGTAAAAGTCTGATGACTGGAGGGAAAACATGAGGAAGGTGCATCTCCAGGCTGGGTCTTTCCCTCTCAAGCCATCAGTCCCAACCTGCGGCGCCCCCTTCCCTTCCAGTCTCCAATTGAGGATCGGCGTGGAGCCACATAGTAACGACTGAGACCTCCCAGCCCCCAAGAAAACCGCTGACCGGGCGACGCATGAGCCTACCAAAACGGACCAGACCGGACCAGACATAGCCTGCCTTGAACGACGCCAAAGCGTGATTTCCCACGTGACTTTTCACCGTCGCAAAAATCCAGCATCATTGCATCGCATTGCTTGCCAGACTAGAGCTGTCGGTCGGCATCTTGCACTCGCGTCAAAGCCCGTCCAAGGTCGAAGCTATTGCTGCCTATGTGCCCAGTCCGCCAATATGATACAGTTAAAGGTATACCTTCCGAATCTTGCTCTCATCACATCATCTACAGTAGGATCCCGCTGAATGTAGCACAGACGATGCTGAATTGCATCGACAATTCCGGTGCGGCCCTTGTGGAGTGTGCCTTGGTTGTCGGCCAGAAGCGCCATGCTCGTATCGGTACGTTGCGCCGTTCACAGTGTGCAAACCATCACCCATCCTCCTAAACAATTAATTTGTCTAACTTTGGAGCTTCATGCTAGGTGATCGCATCGTGGTCGTCGTTCAGGAACAGAGAGGCGCATCCTCTTCTGGCATGGCAGGCATCTCTGCTGCTGCCAAAGTCAAGCGTGGTGACGTCCGACACGCCGTTGTAGTACGCACGAAATACCCCATGCAGAGACGCGACGGGTCGATAGTCAAGTTCGATGATAATGCTTGTGTCCTACTAAACAAGTCTGGGGATCCGGTTGGATCGCGAATCAACGGCGCTGTTGGAGCAGAGCTGAAAAGGAAGAAGTGGAGCAAGATTTTGTCCATGGCTCCTATGCAGGCGTAGTCGTGGGTAAATTTTTATTATTATTAAAAAAAAAAGCCCTGGTCTTTCTGGATGCAATCGAAGTCGAAGGCATTTAATGGGATTACGGCGGAGAGGGGAAACTTATTTGGAGCAAAGGAGACCATGTATAACTAAATAATCGGCATTTGCGAGGCGTTTACACAAAGGTTACCAAACTTTTTTTTTGAACTTTTATGTCATTTCAAGCCTCTTTTCTCTTCTCCTTCTCCTTCTCCTTCTCCTTCAATGATATCTTCAGGGGTAGCGTCTGATGCCGTTCACCGTTTTTGTGGAGCCAGAATTAAGTATAAACAAGAAAACAGGTATCCCAACTTCTTTGATAAGGATCTAGTGATGATGACTTGACATCGAACTGTCCATCTGCATGACCTCTGTAGAATAAACACTTCGTCGTACAACAGGAAACCCGATGCGTCTTAACAAATACCAAATAAAGAAGAAAAACCCTCCACAAAAAACGCCACTTGTACACAATGCATGATACAAGAAAAAAAAAGGTACCATAACTTAATGGTACACCACTTCTAATAATCGTGAAATCGGCTTGGGACTTCTGGGTATCATAATTCGTAAACGACGGCTAGTCAAAAATATGGCCGCATTCGCAGCAAACATAAAACAGTTTCTTTGCCACCAATCCGCGTTAGTCTGCTGTATTCGTGGCGGATACATGTCATATTTCTGAGCCAAGGACACTGAGAATCGTGATAGCTTACCATGCCAGTTTCCGCACTCCGCTCCTGAGACTGGAAAAATACTGCCTCTTCGTGGCTGCACCTTGGGCACGTTTTGTTCGAGCGAGGAAGCTATAAACCAAGAAAGACAAAGCAGGAATTATGTCAGCCAGCCTGTTCAAATGCGAGGACCGATGAGTTCCAGCACAAAGAAAACACGCATTTGCTGCAACTGCACGCCACATCTTGAGGATGTAAAAGAAAAATCGTTGAACCACCTCCCCAAGAGTTGTGGCCCAGGACGAGGGACGTTGGCTCAAGCACCGTAATGCAATGAAAGCCAAACCAAAACACAAGGTCCATTAGATCGCAACGATCATGACATTGTCGTCGGCGGAATCTAGTTCGTCAGTCGCATTGGACAGCGAATTGCTCGTGCAAGGACTAGAAAGGCTAACGCCATCGATCGCGGAATCGATGGGCTCTTCGTCGTACTCGTCGAATGGATCTTCAAATTCGGCCCAGGGAAGTATGACCTGACACAGCTCCATCCTTTCCTTGTGCTGCTTCTTTTCTGGTTGTGGCTCTTGAGGGCCATCAAAGTCTACCGCCAATCCACCGCACGTGTCGCAGAAAATGATACCCCCACAACATAAGCAAATGAACACTGGGACCTGACTAACCGTCGGATCAGATCCAACATCCTGGGTCACACCAGCAGTTTCGCCAGCAGAGTTATTCAGGACATTGCGAAAGACACAGGTAGACTGTGCTTCCTCGGTATACTGGCAAGTTCGGCAGGTAAATTGCAACTTGTGAGCGTCTTCGTCCTCCTTGGGATATAACATGTTGGAGCATTCGGAGCAGAAGCGAAAGGTAATCTGTTCGAGTTTTTTGGAACCGGAGCCCTCATAAGAGGTAGTCGACTGTGGAGTAGCCATATTTGTGAAATTTTCCTTTGCTGTCTGGTGTAAGATGGGATGAGGTAGTGCTAATCCTGTTGAAAAGATATGTGCTTCTTGTTTGATGCGAAGGATAAATTCAGCGAGGAAAAAAAAACACACAATAGCCACTTTACTTCTGCAAGATATGGTATCGCGGTGATGAACGGTAAGATGTGTTTGCGCAGTTGTGTTGCTCCTCGAAATGAGCCGTGCCGAATTTGTCGATGAAGGTGGGAAAAGAGTGCGCGACGAGGAAGGAGGAAGGCGAGGTGCAGTCCGCTGATGAAATGCACAATGGAAGGCGGCCTGAATGTGGGGCTGAGACACACAGACTTGCGGTCCTGTGCTGGCTTCACTTCACTCAGACTTTTATTTCCAAGCCACACGCACACATTTGGGCAAATGACAAGCCAGACATGGAGCATAAACATTTTGTAACACAGCACTACTGTCGCGTTATCGATAGTGGGTCGTAGGAAAATCCGATGCTTTTTATACCAAACTCGTCTGGCGAAATGTTTGGGATTACCTGGGCGGGCTGCATGGCTGGCAAGGTGTCGAGTACCTACTCGCCTGGAGCCACGGAAACCAGCCCTCCATAGCTATAATTACCTTGGTAGAATAAGGTATAGCATTTATAAGATTCGTAAGGATCAACTAGTCAAATTCAAAACACCTCCGCCGGATCCAATACTTATGTACCTACGCGCGCCACCCCGATCTCTAGTAAGAGCTCCGCAAGAGACGCGTGACAATTTTTAACAACTATAAGTATTATTATATCTTATAATATATATTTTTAAATTTAAAAGTATCACAGAGCCTATTACGGAGCTCTCACAGAGGGCCTAATTGTCACCAGAATTCGGGTCCGGGCAGCTAGGTATGTAGACGTCTACGAACCCACTTTCGCATCGCCTCACCTGCGTCGGGTATCGAAGGAGGAAAAGCTTCTCCGCGAGCACCATCTTCCGTCTCCATCCCCATTTTCATTGCCCATCGCATCATGGATCGACGCGACGTGCTTTTCTTGGCAGGACCCAGAATCCGTACCACATTGCATCAAGCAGGTCCCAATAACTTGGCGGCTCCCGAAAATAGTAGTCACTGCTCTCGTGGAAATCGAGGTCGGCACGGAGGGTTCAACTTTCAAAAGTGTGCATGAACGGCCAGAAACCATCGAAAAATGCAGGAGAAGCTAGAATAAGACGGATGACCTCCCCCCTCCATGCCCGTATCTAGTGGCACCGTGGCACGATATCCAGATCAGGAATACCCCTCCGGTTTCTATCCCGACGTTGGGCCAAGAGCGGACGGAGGAAACCCAACAGCCGATGATGGTGGGGTTTGCGAGGGCCTACTTCGAGAGCTGATGGCCAGTTTCTTTGACTAGAACGTGACCTCTGCAGAAAGGGGAAAGTGCCGCGAGACAAAACATGTTGTGCATGAATCGATGTACGATGTGCCTGAAGATGGCACCCTCGTGATCAGCACAGCGAGACGCCGTGCTGATGAGCCATGATGGAGTGACGGAAAGGTTATTGGAGCGCGGAGAGGCGGATCATGGAAATTGCAGCAAATGTGAAGGCTTTTGCTATTCAGCCAAGCAAATGAGCGACCTGCGCAAATCTGAGTGAGAAGTCCATCTGTCCGACTTGACTGCGTGTCTGGGCTGTCCGGCCCTCTCGCTCACTCAGTCACTCGCACCTGCCTGCTGAATTGCAGACTCAAGGTCACAGGTTCAGTCACCAACTCGCCGCACCCTCATTGGTCGATTCGCCTTCGCAACGCGTACCCGCACGTCATTCCACCCCTCCCTCCCACGCCCGTCTAGATTCGGCCATCGTTGCCGTGCGGCGGAAAGGTCGTTGCTCTCTCCCCCGGACGTCTTTGCTGTGCTTGACGCTGGCCAGCATCCTCGATCCTGGACTCCAACTTGCATCCGCCAGAACATATCAAACATTGTTTAGACCAAAACGTACCTCGCCGCCAACAACAGTGTGACGACGCGGCTTCCCATATTGCGACGCAGTGCACACGAAGCCTGTGTCACATCTGACCATATAAATCTGAACCATCTTCAGCTTCCTCCAACCAATTCTTAGCCAACTTCACTCCCCGCCGACGACAGCTGGCTCTCTAGACAATCTCAATCCTTCTCCCTTCTAGCTTCTTCAGACCCTCTCTGCCCCTATTCAATATGGTATGTCATGCCAACTATCCTCCCACATCGCGAAGCTCGCAGCTCGTCTCTGAAGCAGCCCTCATTGCCCTGCGTGGCGCGGCGCTCAGTATAGTTATGGCACGCATGTTCCCTGCCTTTTCCTCGCGGTACCAGCGCGACAAATTTTCCTTGTCAAATATTCTCAGACGAAAGTGGCAATAATCCAATGCTTGACTAATGTTTCGTTCTTTGTGTTCTGCACATTCGCACATTCCAGGCTGATACTGGTCTCCCTCCCAATTGGGAAGTGCGCCACTCCAACTCCAAAAACCTCCCTTACTACTTCAACTCTGTTGAAAAAGTGTCCCGATGGGAACCTCCGCAAGATACCGACACGGAAAAGCTCAAGGCCTACATGGGTGCTCATCATAGTGCAGGCTCGCGCCCCTCTGCCGTCCCCAGTGGCGCTGAGGGCAAGATTCGTACCGCCCACTTGTTGGTGAAGCACAAAGACAGCAGACGTCCGAGTAGCTGGCGAGAGGTAACACACGCCCAATAATATCGGCATCGTCACTTTTCGACTGGAAATACCACTATGCGATGGCGGGTTCTCTTTATTTTGAGTATAACTAACGACTATCGCTAAATGTAGTCCGAGATCACACGTACAAAAGATGAAGCTATGGAAATTATTAAGGCACATGAGAAAAAGATCAAATCTGGAGCCATTTCTTTGGGTGATTTAGCGCCAACTGAGTCCGACTGCTCTTCTGCTCGAAAGCGCGGCGATCTGGGGTATTTCGGTCGTGGTGATATGCAGAAGGAGTTTGAGGATGCAGCCTTCGCTCTGCGGCCTGGTGAAATGAGCGGAATTGTCCAAACAGCTAGCGGATTGCATTTGATTGAGAGGTACAGTCATCCAGCAATAATTTGAATGCACCACGGCTCATATTCTACTCCTCTTTGTCCCATGAGGTGCGCGCACGAGATCGGGAAAGCTGACACGTGAGGGTAGACTAGAATAAAAATGAAGAAACGTCTAATAGTGACTCTCGAAACTTCTCCGCTCCGGCGACTAATATATCGAGGTAGCACGAGTATATGGGACTAAAAAAAGAGAGAGAGAGAAAACACACATGTAATGTCCAGTTTTGCGGCAGACAAAAAAGCTTAATCTCGCTGAAACCAATCACCATATCATTACACGTTCAATTATACTCTCTCTTGGCATTATTCGTCATGTCCATAGCATCTATAATTATGTTCCGTCTGCGAACATCTCACTCGCTAGCTTGTTATACTTTCTTTGTAGCTATGTCTGCTGATATCGCCTTCTATGGACAGTTATAGTTCACATTTGTTCATTGAATTCATGTTTTTTTTTTCGATGAATCATACCATTTTGGAAGGGGTATTAAAGAAATGATATTATGCGCTGCAGCGTCTACCACTCCTATGTATCATCTCCTCTCTTCAGGTCACCTAAAAAGAGGTATCGCAGTCAGAAAGATGGCAATTGCTACTTTACCGCGAAGCCAGTGCTAAGACGACGCTTTTGAAGGGTTCCAGTGTTGTGAACGCGACTGTCATGACTCCAAAGATAGTCATGGACAATACGGCGTACGGCGCGGCACGACTCTGAACCTCATACAAGTACGACACCCCCATGGCAGCGCCATTGATGCCGATGGAAGCACCAGCTGCAACAGTCATGATATTGTCTGTCTTTGACTCCACTTTGTGCTCCTTGTCGTTGACTGACGGATTCGAGGCTGGAATTGACAACTTCTCCAGAAGAATCGGATACAAGAGCTGGCCAATGATGCCGTTGCTTACCACGAGGGTTGCATTCAGAGCCAAGTTACCACCAAGCGTCTTGATGGCCGGCTTAGCCAGCGCCAACGTGGTGCTCCGGGCGGCAAAGGCCAGTGCCTCTGGTCCATCTAGGCCGAGCCGAGATGCAAGCAGCACCGGCAAGAAGACATTTCCCGCAGCAGCAACAGAGCAGACGAAGAAGATGACGAGGCCTGATAAGCTGAACAACTGGCGGCGGCACTCGTAGAGCTTGAAGCCCCATGCGACAATGCCGCATTCGAGAAGCGATAGCGCGAAGTCGCCTGCCCCGAACCAGTGACCGGGGTTATCATCGAGCGGCGCTGACCTTGCTAGAGCGGTCCAGAGCGAGTACAGAGGAGTTCCGCTGCTGAAGTCCTCGAGCACGGTTGCAATACCCCCTTCGTGGTTGAGAACGCCCCTCAGGCGAGTGTAGCCAAGCATCAAGGCCGTCGTCACCAGAACAGGGTTGATCATGGTGGCCAAGCTGTGTCTGCAGCGGGTGCTGAAGATGGGGACGGAGGAATTCTTGACTGTGTGCTGCAGACGGACAGCAGTGATCCAGCAGAGCCACAATGCGAAGCCATCCAGAGCTCTGCTGTCGGAGAGAGCGATCTGCAGCGGTATCCCGAGGGCACCGATGCCAATGAGACATGCGAAGAGGTAGCCGTTGCGTGACAAACAATTCCAAACGTCTTCCTCATGCTTGTTCTTTACATTCTGCTTGTGGCTGACAGCCGTGTCGCAAGAATCTTCCTCCATATCTGCTTGTGGTGTTCGGCGGTGATTCTCCGGCAACGAGGACGATGGATCATCGCCAGGGCATGGCGCCACGGAATCATCCAAGGTCAAGTGCTTCTTCCACAACGGCTTCTCGTAAGGAGGGAGCAAAGGCGGGAGCACCGAGGAGGCCGTGCCGTTCTTCTTGTCCCCTGATTGACGTGGCGGGAAAATATCCTTCTCCTCGGCAGCCGGGCGTCGCATCAGACTCAAAATATAGGACTGGGATGCCGAGAGAACAGATAATCCTGCTATGCTCAGAAAGAATACTCCTACCCAGGACACTACGTTGGTGATAGCTAAGGGCAAGAGCGAAATTTTGCATGAGTATTAGCGGAATAAGTCCCTCTTCTTTTTATCTTTTATTTGTTTTCTCTTTTGGGTTTCCCTTTACCTTCTTGTGTACTTTCTGTTATTTTCTTGCATAAACAAAGGAGTTCACCTACCAGAGGTCGCGACAATGTAGCCAATATCGCGCATGCTGAGCATATGATCGAGCATAATTATCGGAATGCTGAATCCCACACCCAGCTGTGCATTCAGATAGTCGACCTACAAAGCGCATTAGTAACATTTCATTGGCAAAATAATGCAACGGATGGGGTAAAGGAGAAAGATGGCAAGCCCGAGAGATGGCTTGGAAAGGTTCACTTGGCACTGACATTCGTCTTGATCCACCGCCGATAGAGCTCATCACAAGTCGGCGAAAGTCGACCCGCAAGCGTCATGACTGAAAAGACAAGAATCATACTTAAAATTGATGCAAAGTATTGGATTTGTGCCGACGCCAGCGCCAGGCTCAACCCCCATATGTTCAACTCGCTTGTAAGATAGATGACGGAAATCACGACCACACCGAGGAAGTGCTCCCTGGCCTTGTTCCATCGACTTTGCCAAATGTTTGAGCCAGCCATTTGTAAGAGATTTCGTCTCTGATTTGTTCTTTTTGTTCGCTGGTTTTTTTTTCTTCCTGCCTTGTGTTCGATGAGCAGTTTTTCCGCAGCTTTTGGCGACAGGGGCCAAAGAAAAGTGGACAAGAGGAAGAAGAGATATCAAACTCAAACGAGCCAGATTCGCCCAGGATTTGAGGGACTTTTTTTGAAGCCAAGAACGGAAAATTACGTTTTGTGATATGGCAAGAAGAGTGTAGAAGTCGAGAGAGAGAGATGAGGGTGACGGCTTTTGTTTAGATGGAGGTTAGGAATTTGGAACGCATCGTGTGTACGAAGGAGGTTCGCGTTGTTGTTCACTTGTGCTACTTTGGTTCGGCGGGTTTGTTGGTCCTTGTTTCTGGCTTCGAGAAGTTAGATGACCGGATCCGAGAGTATTTTTGTTTTTCAACTGATGAAGAAAGGAGTATACAGAAAGAAAAGGGAAAAAAAAAGGCAAGCGGTGTTTTTTTGAGCATCCTCACATAGACTTTTTATACTAGAGTAAAGCGGGGTGTATGACAGTGAAGATGATTCCAGGAGGATTAAATAAGAAATAGAGTTGACGAATGCGGTCACTTTGCCCTTTTTCTTTTCTTTTTTCCCTCTCTTTTTTACTATTTTCGGGTGTCAGGGTTTTTGGGATGATGGGATGTGCGTGGACACTCCAAGAGTAACGCGTGTGCTGTTGAGCATTGTTCACGGCTGGTCAGTTGAAACTGACGTGAAGCGTTATTGCTTGTTCGTAGATTTGGGTGGGGTTTGTTTTGTCAGACAACAATGTCATGTGAAGCACTACGCACGGCCAGGGCTTTCCTGGTTCTTTTTATCTTTTCCTGTCTTTTTTCCTGTTTTCTTCTTCATCTTCTCTTTCTTCTTCTTCTTCTTCTTTTTTTTCTTTTGAAGAAGGAGAAGAGAGACAAGATTACTAATTTACATGGAAAGAGAACCGAGAGAGGGAGAGGGAGAGAAAGTAGTTTATAGTGGGATTAGGTACTTTGAAAATATCTTACTATATAATATTAGGGTAAAAGGTTCCGACATTATCCCACGATACACTATACACTATACATATATGTTTTGATACTAACTATACGACAAAAGCCCACAAGATATATCATCTGCATTGTTTTTAGAGAATAAATAAAAAAGGAAAGGAAAGGAAAGTATTTTTTTTTATTCATTCATTTAGTCACCTTTTCGCAGGCTTGCTACTTGCGTGAATGGCTAGGACAGCTGCGAGGCATTTGACGGGAGTGCAAGTGATAAGATCCCTGTCTCTCGGGTTTCCATGGCATTCACATTCATTTCAGATTGTGAAGAAGACAGCGTGATAAGCATGCATTTATAAGCTAAGAGAAAAGAGGTTGGAAGGTGACTAGAAAAACAATAGGAAGAAAGCAGAACTCATTTAAAACAGGTTAGAGCACATCGGGCTTCATGAGCTCGCAAAATCTCCCTATATAGATATTAAGCAATTAGTTTTTTTCTTCTTTTTTTGCCATTCAGACGGCAAACGTGCTGGTGCTTGCGTGGATATCGTTTCGTCTTGGTAGAACAAAGGCAGGGGAGTAAAGGAGAGCGTGATACAGGTGAGATGCGGCCCTGAAGATGGAGGGAAAGCGGGGGAATGACGCCGACGCAGATCTGATCAGGTGAGGCGAGAGAGACGGCATGAAGCCGTCTTGTGCGACCGGAGCAGACGGACAGGGCGTGGTGGGGGATGAGCTTGGTTTCTGTGATTCAAGCACGGACATGTGTGAAGTTGAATGACGGATCGAAGCAACTAGACCGGACGGCGCAAATCGTGTGGCGGGAAGGCGGGCCGGTGGTCCGGGGACAGATAAGGCTGGCTGGTGTAGTGTCTGAGGATGGCAGTCGCGACTCAGCAGACGGCTCCGGTCACACACAACGCGGCCTGGGGCCAATCACGCACGACTGGAGCTTTGCTGTCGGGCAGGAACCACGGGCTTGGCTGCGGCGATTCATAAAGGGCGGGCGGCAGCGGCCAGCATGGCGGTGGCTCGTCGGGCGCTGCGAGTGTGAATGGGGCTGCTGCCGATCAAGCCGGCTGAGAACACCTGCCGGGCACCTGCCCGACCTGCTGGACGCTGGACACCTGCTGGACACCTGCGGGGCACTGGCAGCCAGACCCCACCAGGCTGCACGCACATTCACATTCACATTCATCTTCACATTCACCAGAGCCGACCCTGCATCCTTCAATGTGGTTCATCCTTGCCGCGACGTTGCCATATCGTGCCCATTAGAGCCGAGCCTTGAGCCTGTCTGCACGCGTAAACAACAACTTCTCGAGAGGCAGACAGCCGGCCTGCACACGTCTCTCCTCTCCTCCTCGACACCCCCCTACGTGCTCGCTTCAGAGGCGGTTGGCGACATGCTCCAGACCCGCCAACCGTGATACGAAACAGCTTGCACTCTCCCCGTGCCTGCTCATCCCTGGCACGCCATCTAGCGCTATCAAACCAGCATGTCAACAATCAGCATGTCAACATACCAGCCCTCTGCAGAAATGCATGACGAACGCAGAAAACAGGCCGAGGTTCTTCTCTTGCGGGCATCGCGCGCCTGCGGCGTCCAGACCCGCCGCGAGGACGTGCAGGCTGCGCTGGACGACGCACAACATGGGTCCCTGTTTGCCGAATGGGCATCCATGCGTCTGGGAAGCGATACGCTGCTGACGGCCGACGAGCTTCAAATGTGAGGAATTTTTCTTTGTTCTTTTTTGTCCTTTTTTTTAAAAAAAAAATAGAGAAAAAAAAATAGAAGCAAGAATTGAATCTGTATTATTCAATCATGTTTTTTTTTCCTGGAACATCCCTCGTAAACTAACAAGCCCATCTCCCGGTCCTCGTCTCAGATATATGGAATTGGACAAAAGTGGCCGCGTAGATCAGCTGGCCGATTCGCATGATCTGGCTCAAGTCCAAGCCGTCACCGAGGATGACTTGAGACTGGCTATCAAGCAGTTGGGCCAATCTACGGAGAACATCAACAAGCAGACAGAGACATTGCGCCAGCAACGGGATGCCTTGTCACGGTTGGTCAAGAAGCAAGCAGACGACAAGGCCCGCCGCCAAGAACAGGAGCGTGTGCAGAGGCGCAGCAAGGAATTGCAACGGACTCAGCTTTCGAGAGAGGTCAGACAGGGTCCGCAGCATTGACTTTGTCCTTTACATGGACATATCGTCTCTAACACTTTTTTTCTTTGTCTTATTTGGATTCTTATTCTTGTCTTGCAGGTTGAGACGATAACACACGACATTAGTCTCAGGCTCGCAGAGCTTGAGCAACAGAGACCGTCTATCGATGACCAAATCAGCACTCTGCTTCAAGCAGACGATAGACTTTTATCTGGTCTTCAAAAGCTGGGCTGGGAACTTGACCAGCCAGATCCTGATGAAGCACAATCTGTTGAGAAGCTACGAGAGATATGCATGCGGTAAGTTGCTGTGTGCATCTTTTTTTGAGATGCTCTGTTTAAAAGGGAAGAAACAGAGAGAAAGAGAGAGAGAGGGGGGGGGAGGGGAGAAAGAAAAAGAAATCATTGTCTGACTACTTTCTCAACACTCCACGCTAGGCTGATAAAAACTACTGTCGAGACCGTTCGGGCCAGGCTGGACACAATCTACTTGGAAACGTTGGTCGCCGCAGAGAGATCAAGCAACTTGAAGCCCGCAACGGCCGAAGAGGTCAATGAGCTCCAAGAGGAAGTAGAGTCGCTGTACTCGGAAATCTTGTCCGTTGCCCAAATTTCTACAGAACAGCAACACCTCGAGCCTGCTCTGCAGTCCATTGCCGCCAAGAGCGGGCAAAGCCTCGGCAAAACCGTCCTATCATTAAATTATGTTGGTGATTCCGTTCCTTGTAGTTCAGTTGATGCTGGCCAGATCAGAAAATGTTGCCCTTTAACACACATGGGTTTCGTTTTCTAACTTTTCTTTCTTCCTTTTCATTTACAGATCAACGAATGTCTGGTGTACCTGCAAGAGAGAATGGCCAGACTCCAGACACACATTGAAGCACACAAGTCCTACCAGTCTGTCGCCGAGGCCATGATGGCCACAGCCAAGGCCGAGTTGGCCGTCGAGGTCAAAGCACCCACCACGACGATTTCAGAACAACAACCATTGCCCGTCTCGCCCGTCCGAACCCGCAACAACGCATCCGACACACGCCCTGGACAGCCATTATCCGGCATTCTCGCAGATGAGGAATCTGCGCTGGAAACCCTCCTGCACGGCCTAGCCATTTCCCTGCCCTCGGAGGAAGCAGAAAGCCCACGAGAAAGACTCAACGCCATAGCAAAGGTAGTGGCGCAGAGGTCCCGAAAATGCGACGAAGTCGCCCAGGCAGCACAAGAGAGCTTGGAATTCGTAACGAGGGCGCACCTCACAGATGTGAAGCTCGCGATCCAACTTCTCAGGGATAGTCTGCTCGCCGAAAGCCCGTTTGGCCAAGTCAAGCTCGTCGACCCAGACATCGAGGGCTCGATACTCGTTCTGCAGCAGGAGGTGGAAAAGGCCCGGGAGAAATTGCAGTCGCTCCAGGGACAAAGCATTATGGTCAGGAGTGTAAAGAAGGAAGAGTTTGTGGAGAGGTGGGGATCCTAGGGGGCGGGATATAGACGATTTATCATGAAGAATTATATAAGCTACCGAGTATAGACTAGTTTTTCTTTCTTTTTCTTTTCTTTTCTTTTCTTCCTTCCTTTGCCTTTTTTTATTTTATTTTTTTATCTTATCTATTCTCTTTTTATATCTCTCTATTTTTCTCCTTTTCTCTTCATCCTTTTTCCTCTTTATTCTTTTCTCTTTATCTCTTTCTCTCTCCCCTTTGCCTCTTCCCTAGATACACCCCACGGAATGCAAAACGTCAAAAATTTCGTTATTCACAACGGAGCAGCACAATGCCTTGTTGGCAGGGAAGTGGTCATTTCGCCAAATCATGTAAACACTATATCCATATCCATCTATAAACATGTATATCTAGCCCACCAAACTATACATACACAGAGTATCCCAGCGTAAGAGGTGCACAAGCGTAGATGCAAATAGACAGAATAAACAGATGAGGGATTCCTGCGAAACCACATCATGTCCACAGATTGAGACGAGGCGGAGAGGATGAAATACCCGGATATGAACGGGATAAAGGAGAAAAACAAGGATTCTGATTCGTGACGGCTTTGGAACGACGAGTACGCGAATTGAGCAGGGCAACGTGTCAAACGAGTCAAAATTCAAACAAGTCAGTCAAGAGCATACATGTATATATACATATATGCTTGGCGCCGCTAGAGTATTCCAAGTGAGAGGGTAAAAAAAGGTAATCCAAGCTAGCCAAGAAACAGAGACAAAAGAGGAGGGAAAAAGAAAGAAGAAGGAAAAAAGAAGAAGAAGGAAAAAAGAAGAAGAAGGAAAAAAGAAGAAAGGGGGCGGAAATAAGAATGAAGAAATAAAAGTGCGTGGGTCCCTATCAATCCGGCTGTGTTGTGGAAACCCTGGTTCAACTGGGAGGGCGTTTGTCGCCCTCTTCATGGCCCTCCTCCTATTTTTCACACATCCCCTTTGATAGTGTTCATTGCATCACCCATAGCGCATGTCCTGTTCAATGTTCTTGAAAAAAAAAAGAAAAGAAAAGAAAAGAAAAGAAAAAGACGGAAAAAAAATCCCTTCTACTACGTTTTGGGAGGGATGTCCCCGGCGAGATTCATGTGCATGATCGCATCTGTCGTCCAATCCGCCTCGTTGGTGTCTGCCTGCGCAGAACCCCAAAAGTCGAAGCCTTCCCTTCCATCCACACCCGGAAGACTCATTTTGATTGTCGGTGCACCGTGGCTCTCACTTCCTGATGTGCCGGGCTTGGGTCCTACGGCTGGGGCAGGCTGGTCTTCTTGATACGCTTCGCCCTGACTCTGCTTCTGGGGGCCATCTGCATAGTAGCCATTGGATTCCACGGAAATGCTCTGTGCATGCGGAATTGGTGTTCTTTGGTAATCAACCGCCGCCGCTATAGTCGATGATCGGCGACCCGGAACCGGCGGCGGTGGCATATGGGACCTGCGATTGACTTGAACATCAAACTCCTCATGCTCCAAAATTTTAGGTGCATGTTCAATGTTCCTTAAACTCGAACCCCCCGCAGGAACACCAGCGCTACGAATGCTTCCATTTCGAATGCTTCCATTTGATATGCGGTTTGCGTCAATCGTGATGCCGGCCCCGCTGCCGCCGCCGCTGCCAGAGTCACCCACTGCTAAAGCATCCACATCGCGAATCGCAAACTGCGCGAGGGTACGCAGCTTTCGGGTGACCCAACCAGCAAGTATCTTGCCTCGCTGCTTTTCGCCCAGGCGGGAGCGGGGAAAGTCTCCCTTGCTGACGAATGCTACAATGTCGACAATAATCTGGTGCTCATTGAGGATGGCGTTGACGATAACTGGCACGATAGAGGCGAGATACGGCTTTCGGCTCACTTCGACGAGTACCACAACAAGGCCACCGGCTTGGAACACGGCACTAATCCAGTGTGTCTCATTAGAAAGGTATGACACATTGGCACGAGGGTGAAAAAAGGGGGCATAAAGAAAGCAAAAAAAAAAAAAATCTTGCACTCACCAGCCACCTGGCACAATGTTACGATGTGACCTCTCCACTGAACTCTCTATATCCATGGGAAAATGGCTCAGACCATTTATTTCAAAGGTCTCGCCAATGCTCCCAAGCACAAAGAGAACTTGCATATCAACCAAAGCACCTCCGGGTCCTATAGCACGGCTGACGTTGTGTAAGAAGCCGAGATCGCCGGTTCGCACGTAGGGCAGATTGGGATCACCGTCCACAGTTCGTCCGTCGAAACGCTCGGCATCAAATGCATCTTTCGAGCCGTAGAATGACTTGACGCAAGCCTCGGAATCAATCCAAATCTCACCATACTCGCCGTCGAAGCAATGCATTCGATTTTCGGGGTTCACAATGGCAATCTGCGTCGAGACTGGCACCATTCCAGAATCTTGAATGAGCAGAGCACGAGGATCAGATTCTACATCAGTAGGCACAATGAGACCCCTACGCAAGGCTTTAGGGTCAAGCCATAGCTCTATGGGCTCTATGCACATGTATGATCTTGACGCAACCATTGGATTCAAGACATGGGAGTATACAGTGTTGATGGCTGTTCTGTCGAGACCGACACTGGCAAAATGCAACCGCACCTTTTGGAAAACATCAACCCGTGGGCGACTCTCGGCCGTGATCATCATGTTTCTCAACTCATGCAGAGTGAAGCCCTTGGCTGGCATGACAGCCATGGCATGATCCAGCATTTGGGGCGTCGCATACGTGTCCTTGATTTTATACCTTGAAAGTGCCACGAACAACGACAGTGGACTTTGCGCAAACTCGACAGGCGACAAAAGATATGTGGGAGAGCCCGTGTATATTCCCATGAGGCACGTATGTATGAAGCCAAGACCCGTTGTGCTCCGCACGCACCCAAGCACTGCCCGCGAGCTACTCATCTGGCACGTCTCCTTCTGAACTTTGCACATGCCCATAATGGTATCGTGTCCCAACTGAACTGCTATCCTTCGCTGGTCCGGCGTCCAGTATGTCCAGACAAGAACGGGATAACCTGGCCGTACCCACGCGGGATCAATGGTCAACCCCAGGTCTCGGAGGCCGCTGTTCTGCTTAGGAGGCTTCGTCGTGTTATAAACACTTGGAATCGCAATCTTCAGAATTTGGGCTGATTGTTTAATGTGGCTGGCGACTGGCTTGAGTTTCAAAAGATGATCGACGTCCTGGTTGACCAACACGGCCCTGACGTTGTAGTCGGCGACGATATGGAGGAAAGCTGGGACATCTTCGTTCAGTCGATTCTGGTCTAGCGGTGCCATCGGTATGACGACGGCACCTAAATTGATACCTGCGTGAATGGCATATACAAACTCCTCCGAGTGCGTGTACATGAGCACGATGTGGTCTCCGGATCGTAACTTGATCTTATTCTTCAGATACATGGCGACAGCGGCGACCTTTTGGTCAAACTTGCGCCAGGGGATGCCCTTGCCTTCCCTGCCACGTCCATCAATTGTGCAGTAGGCAAGGTCATCAGGCTGCCGAGCCACACGCCACTGGATAAGGTCAGAGATGCAAGCAAAATTATTAAGGGGCGTCGAGGTGCGATCGTCAATAACGACCTCCCTTCGATCAATGCCCGAATACTGCTTTTCGGCAGATGCCAGGATTTCAGATCGCGATTCCGAGGATATCTGAGACCAGATGCCCCCGATTGGATCAACGCCAATAGGAAGATTGAGGACTGCATGCTCTACACCGAATTTGACGTGAACGCAAGGCAGGTTGCCAAGGTCAAATTCTCGACGACAGAGCATGTTTCCAATTTCGCGTCTGCCGTTCTTGATGACTCTCGGCAAGGTGTTGGGCGGCGTTATCATGACACAGTACAGCCTGAGGTGATGCTCTTCCATGAGCACCTCCATGACTCTCTCTGCCAGGGTGTCGAGCAGAGTCGTATCGGGCTGTCGAGGCGGGCCCCCCGAAGCAAGAGGCGCGGTAGACGCAGAGGCGGTCTCGACGACGACAACAGGCAGATGCTCATCGTTGACGAACACGTCGAATGCGGAGCAATCATAGATCTTGGGAACATTCTTGACTATGCTCACAACCATATGCTGGACAAAAAAGTATCGATACTCAGCAATCTCATGGCCGTGTTCAACCCATTCCACTCTCTGCCGTATGCGATCCTCGTAAAGGCCAAGGATGAAGATCTTGCCTTCTATGACTGTGCCAAGTAGACCGGTTCGCAGAAATTCGGGCTCCACGGGCGTCGGCGTGGGATCGCCAGGATCAAACTTGTATGGCCGGGCGTGGAAAATGAGTTCTGTATTTTTGGGTTGCGCCCAGAATCCGCCGGACAAAGAAGGCGAGTCTACCCAGATTTCTCCCACAGCGTGAGGGGAGGCCAACAGTCCTGTCTCGGGGTCCACAACCGCCAGAGTGGCATCGGGAATCGGATAGCCAAACGTGCCCACTCTCACCATGCCGGGCTCGTTTCCTGCCTTCTTGGCCACCTCATCGCCATATGCCATGACAACCACCTCGTTGGTTTTGAGAGCCTCGCGATCCAAGAGAACCTCGTTCATTTCGGTGTTGGCGTGCTTCTCGATGATGGTAGTCGTTCCTCCGCTGAGCAGGCTTCCGAACCCGTTTGAGGGTGCAGGCTTGGCTGCTGTTACGTCTTTTTCATCTGACTCGGAGTCTGTCGGGTCCTCTCGCTCCAGTTTGAGCGGCACACCCATCCGTTCCTCCCCACCCAACCAATCCCTCACACTTATGACCATCCCACCATGCTCGGGAAGACAAAGCATCGGCGCAACTGCTTGCCTTGCCCTAGGATTCCGAAGTGGACGTAGCCATCTGTCTGCCAGCACTTCGTGAAATTCGCCGTCAACGGTAAGGGTGTCGATTAGGCAAATTTTGACGGCTTGAAAATTTGGTTCCACACCTTTTTTATAGTTTCGCGTCGTCATGGGATCCTGCTGATAATTATATGCCGCCCGCTTCAAGCCCGGGTAATCGGCAACCATGATGGTTGCTTTGTACTTGGTGATGAGGTGAGCGTAAAGACCTGGCACGTCAACGGCCTTCTTATCGAACCACACTGTGGTGTGGCCGCCATAGACTGTGAACAAAACACCTAGAATCATGCCTATACCCTGTCGTGGTTCCAAATAAGACAGCAAAATCTCGCTCTCAGTTTTGCCCCCGCCAATCAAAGCTCCGTTCTTATCCCTGAGGGAAGGATTGAACGTATCTCCCGGCTTGCTTCCAGGAGTAGTGGATATGATGGCGCTCAGACATGCCATTTGATGCATGATGGTCCGATGGCTGAGAACAACGCCCCGCATATCGCCGGTTGGTGCTCTGGAAAACTCAATATAAGCCAAGTCTGGAACAGAGAGCATGGGTACTTCTTCTTTTTTCTTGGGATGATAGCCCCCAAACTCATTCGTCTTCCACCACTCCACTCCTTTTGGCCACGTCAATTTTTGAGTCGTGATTTCTCTCTGGAACGCCTTGAGGTTGTTATCCGTCGTGAGGGCGAGATGTGACTGTGTCGATGTGAGGATGAAATTGAGTCGCTGGTAGTCTTGCAAATCGTTGATGGGTACAGCAACGACACCGGCGATGAAGCAACCGATCAAAGCAATGGCAAAATCAATGACTTCAGTGTCGCGATACATGAGCGCAACGCGGTCGCCGCGATATAACGAGCTCTTGTCGCGAATGACTTGGGCAACTTTCTCCGCTCTGGACGCCAGTTTCTCCCATGTGATGGATGCTATTTCCTTGCCCTTCCCATCAAGCACCCAATATGCGGGTACCTTGGCGGTCGTGCGAGCGCGATGCCGCAGCACAGCAGCCATGTTGTCGAATCGTGACATAGGTATGCTGCTGTCGTGCGGATCATGAATAGAAAACGGAACCTCTCTCGGTTCCAGCGGTTGCAGGTATTCCAAGGCTTCGGGAGGCGGAAAGTCGTTAGCCGTCAGCATCGGTGGGGGCATAGCCGCCGTTGGGGAAAACGCCTCCCCAGGGGAATACCTGTGTGGTGCAGTCGCATAATCACCTCCCGACTGAGATAGATCATAATGTTGCTGACCGGCGAAGTCGGAAAAATAACTCTGTGAATCCCGCAGCGTCTGAGTCCTCCCGTCAAAAAACTGATGCTGGTGTTGATGCTGATGCTGATGTTGATGTTGATGTTGTTGTTGTTGTTGTTGTTGTTGTTGTTGTTGTTGATGCGGCTGCTGCTGCAACTGGTAATGGTGCTGTTGCAGGCCCGCATCAGCGTATGCTCCGTGTTGCTCTGGATTGAAAGCATAATCCCTCGAAACCATGGTGCCACTAGGAGATGGTGCATCGCTAGATATTGCTGCCGTTTGGGAGAAAAAGGATTCACGCCGTGCATGGCCGGAGCGGTCGGCTACGGCACTATCAGGCCGCAATAGGCCGGCCAGACTGTTGCTTCGCGCACTCGAGATTTGAGGCTGGAAGCCAAGCCCCGAGTTGGAGTGATGGACAGAAGAGACGGGGTCGGCATCGTTCTCAGCTACCGGATGATACACCATGGCCTGATGGCCATCCTGAGGCGCATGAGTCGGGCTATCTGGATCGTGAATCCGAAGACCAGTTCGCGGGGCGGGGGGAGGAGGAGGAGGGGGACAAGGAATCGGCTCGCCGTAGCCATACTGAGAGAGGAGAAAAGCTCGTCGTTTTTGATATCTAGAAGTCGACTTCGTCAGGACCGTATCAGGCATAGAGTATGTAGTCGTTGCGAGCGTGTAGCGGAATTGAGGTTGATGGTCAGGTAGTAAGTAAGTAGGAAGAATAGAGCGACAAGCGTCTGGCCTCGTTCACAGCCCGGCGAGATCTTGTGTCGTGAGCGCTTACCCTTTTTCTGTGATATCTCCCTCCTAAACAAGCAGGACTATGAGCACTTGATGGTAGACAATGCGGGCAAAATTGTGGCACGCGGGGAGGTCAAGGGAGGACATGGGAATGTACTGACCTGTAGCTCATGCTGCAAGTCATCGAGCTTGGCCTGCAGTTCGGGATGGAAGTCGGCCATGATGGTGACGAACTGCGGAACGGCACTTGGCCGGCAGACGAGGGTAGTATGCGACAATGTGCGAAGGGAAGAATGAATGTTGGTCGTCGTTAGCCATGCTTTGGCGCAACGGCCATTTCGTGGATGTTGATACACAGACGAGCAACGGCAAGCAAGACGTTGGATCGATGATTAGTGTGGCGGAGTCTGGGCTGGACTGGACTCATTTTCGGATTTGACTTGCCGGGTCAGCTGGGTGGCACCCATTCATTGTCTGGGCTGGACTGGCTGGCTGGCCTGGCCTCTACTATGGTGGCTCAATCAAAACATTGAAGCAAGCTTGAATGCCCCAGCCACTGCAGTGACCAGCCCAGCCTGCCAGCCTCGTGACGTAGTGGCTGGGGCGGTGGGCATGGGGCAGGACTGGCTCTTTCCTCTTTCCCATCCTCCACCACTTCCACTCGCCAGAGTCCAACCGTCCAGTCATCCATCAGACGACGGTTCCCTCTCCGTCTCTCCTCTCCTCCCCCCCCTTCGCTCCTCTCTCCTATCTCCTCTCCATCTCCATCAGCCACAACGAGCGTCCAGATCTTCCGTCATCTTCCATCAACTTGCCGAAACAGAAACACAGAACACAGCTGTGTCACCCTCTCCCGCCCCCGCCCCCGCCCCCGCTTTTAACGGTCGCTTCTGATATCGGCTCGGTGCCTGTGTACCTACCTACGATCTACTGCCTGCTACATTCCAGCTTACCCATCGTCACATCCGGCCCGCTATTCCAACAAAGCCACACTCCGTTGGCTCTAAGCATCTTGTATTCTCGCAGTGGGACGCCGATTCGATGTCTGAAGAGCTCAGAGGGACGAAGCCTGTCTTTAGGCACGGTGCCTGGTCCATTCGGGGCTTGGCACGTTGAAGTCCCAACTAAGTGACACGCCGTCCCCTCCCCACCATTGTGACGTTTCTCCCCACCAGTTTCAAGCAGAAGGTCGAGCTACTTGAAACACTAGTACATACTCATTTTACGAGACATGACATCGATTGTGTGAGACGTGCGTGGATGGATGAACCAATGACGACATGTTCATACTAGAGGTCATATATACATACTAGGACGAGAAATTACAACAACAAGAAATAACTGCCAGCTGCAGCTGGGTATCTGAGCTCTTATCGCTCCAACCATGGCCACAATCTCTCTCTGCCTTTGTTCCGAGATACTGATTGAGACCGTCAAATCTCTCCTTCGACTTCTCCTTCATGGTCCACGTAGGCACCTTTCATGCCCATCGACCGATCAGGGCCATGATTCCACAGCCCAAGTACAGCGATACCAGCATCAGAGCCAGCCGCTTCTTGCTGTTCGTCCGACAGGGGTTGAAGAGAAAGTCGCGAGCCAGCATCTCCACAAGCCCGGTGTAGATCAAGATTCCAGCCGAGATGGAGTCGAGAACGCCAGACACTATGTTGGCTGTCAAGGAATCGCCATTGTACGTGTTGTGCAATCCTAATCCGATGGCGATGGAAACGGGCGTCGTCAATCCATAAGCCAGGCAAAGCGCCCAGGGCAGCCACCTCCACCGGGTCGGGATAGGAATCGCGCTCAAACGAGCACCGAGACCGAGGCCCTCGAATGATTGATGAAACACCAGCACCGGATACAAGGCGTTGAAATCATCGCCGCCTGCTACCCCCAGATTCAGGCCAATGATGACACTGTGGAAGATGACGCCAAATTCAAGCACTAGGAACGCCACAATCTGAGATCGGAATGCCTGGTGGATATCTTCCGAGTCTCCGGCCAAATGTTTCAGCTCCTCCAGATCACTGTCGTCGTGCCTGCCATCTTTATCGACGATGCGGGGAGCGACAATCTGTTGCTTGGAGGCCAGACGATCATCCTGGTCGGCCGAGTGCAAGTGCATGTGAGAGGCGTGCGCTCCATTCCCATCCGCACCAGGCGAATCCGTAATGATGTTTTCGACCGCCGCATGCACAAGGCCGTGTTTCTTTTCGACGTAGTACTCGGCCAGGAAATCCAGCAAGAAGATGATCATGGCCGACGACAGCGCAATGGCCGGTGGCCAAGAATAGGTCGACCATCCGTCCGTCAAACCAACACAACTGGCCGGGCCGATGGCCTCATAAGCTGGGTCGAGGAGGTGCACAAAGGCAGTAGCAATGATGACGCCGGCGCCGAAATAGCGCGCAAAGAGGTACACGGACAGAGGAATCTTCAGTCGTCTGGTGCGAGTGGCTAGCACTGGGAACAATGTCACCGCCGTTGAGACGACGAGAATGACGAAGATGGCAGAGACGTGCAGCCCGAGTCGATCATCATAGCTGTTTCCACCATCTTTGAGATAGCATATGATGTCCACCAGAGGCGTATTGTCCAGGTCGACGGAACTCGCATTAAAGGCTGTTGTTGATTCTGCCATGTTGACGGATGTGCTTGTTGACCTGGTTGACCTAGTTGAGGACCGACAAAGCGTGAAGATGAGGCATCAATCTTTGCGCAGGGAATGCCGCGGTCATGCTATATATAACCCGTCGTGCGCCCTCTGATTTCTTTTTTTCTTTTGGCCGGTTCTTCACTTCAATTCGTTATGTGGATAGAAATCGTGTATAAGCGCTCTGTTCCATGGTACTATCCTAGTCCGAGTCATGGATCGTGAGAACCTCTACGGACAGTGGCGCCTGTGGGCCATGACGACAATCTAGCATTATCTGCATCCGGATTTCCGGCACATTTTGCTTTTACTTCTTCGAGACTGTCAGTCTCGGTCTTTTTTTTTGTCTTTTTTGTGGTCTGCTCAAGTTCTGCATTAAGAATTTTCGGTGTCTTTTTTGTCTTTTTGGATTCTTTTTTTTTTTTTTTTTTAAAAAAAAAAAGGCAGTGCTCAGAATGTGAGGAGACTGGACAAATCAGAACTCAACAGAAACTTGTTCATTCGATAATGCATATCCAGCAATCGGCGCCATCTCACGATCCACCGACACCCCATCCGGCGTCGATTCACCAACAACGCCCAGGATAAAAGAAGGCAAAAGTTGGACCCCACCCTAGCTTGGCCATCCGGGTGTCTGCGCGGCCACGGGGTGGGAAAAAAAAAGGCCCCCAATCAAACACTCGCTCGTAGTAGGGCCGCGGGAAAGAAAAAGAAAAGAGAGGCAAAAAAAGGAACGATTTCTGAGTTGTTCTGTTGCATTTATGGCGTGTCCAGTAGGTTCGGATGAACCATCTCATCCACAGACTCAAAAAGGGCACGAGCAGCAGAGAGCAGCAGATTCAGGAGCGTTCTGTATGTTAAGGCCACTGTGCCACCGACTCTATATGAGGTTATTTGGGCAATATGGAATATGGAATAGACCAATAAAACACACTCCGTGAGGCTGTGTTCATCATGGTCGGGTAGATATTGTAAACGACCAGTCCCTCCAAGAGAGTGTGTGTACATACATGCACATATCTACAAATGTACATATGTACGATATGTATATGCGTAAGTATATGCATACAATTTATACTACGGAGCACGGATGTCCTTGTGTACATGCGCTTTATTCTACTGTCATCATATGCTCCCCATATATGCCTTTGACAGCACAACCTTGGAAGATATATCCGCATGTACTTTGTTTCAGCATAAGCATTTCAGCATACAGCCACTCACATATTTACACCCACTCACATATTTACACCCACTCACATACTTTGAAAATACGCAACACCGTTGCCTGCGATCCCTGTTACTCGCCGTGCAGTTCTTGCCCTCCCCGACAGCCCTTGGGCACATTGTCAAAGTCGCCTTTCGGAGAACGAGAACGAACCCCCGTCCTGGGCGACGTGCTTGATGGAATACCAATGGACCTCGCGCATAAGTCAATGGATATGTCGACGCTGGCGCGGAAAGTCTCTCCCGTTGAGAGCGAGGCCGAGAACAACGGCGGCCGGAACGATCATTCGCCGTCGACGGGCGCGCTGACGAACATACATTGTGCGCGAGGATACGATTAGGGGCTGCGCCGTCGTCAATCCAGCCGATCCGCTCGAGGTAGCTACAGGGCGCAGCCGGGGCGGCAAGACGAGAGGCCGCTCTTGTCGCACAGAGTAGAAATAAAGCGGGCGTTCGCCAACGATGTTGCTGTGAATGGAACGAGGTTTCGGTATCATTGGCACTGACACGGAGATGATACACGGCCGGGGTGAGGACGACAACTCGTGCATCCCGCGTCGACGAGCAACCAGAGATTCCGGCTCGCACCAGCGCTCGAGTTTCAAAACCAGAAGCCCTGTGTCTCGCACGGCCGAACAAAGAATCGGCGAGATTTCGAGACCAGAAGATGATTTGGGGAGGGGGAAAAAGAAAGAAAGAAAAAAAAGAAAAAAAAAAAGGCACAAGAAGGGTACTCAACCCTTCCTGTTCGTGCAACGCGAATCCCTGGGTAGATGAACCCTCCTTCCGATTTTCCTTGTATTACTGACCCAAAGCGCGCCGTGTCTGCACGTTAACCTTTCCGAGACTGTGCGTTCTATTTACTCTTTCGTTGAACTTTCCTACGTTCACCTCGTGGATGAACAGGGAGGGAAGGGAAAGGGAGATCTCGAGAAAAGAATCCCCATCTCGCAACAACTATTAAAAGAGAGTCTACATCCACATATTATTCGTATTCTCTCCGGGGGGGGGGGGGGGGGGGGGGGGG